>JAJJMB010008779.1:351006-416604 GCA_023531105.1 Papaver atlanticum
TGGTCATTTTCACAGTCTCCATAATATTTATTGCACTAATTTCCATTAAGGGTAATATGGTCATTTTCATAGTCTTTAAATTTACTTTACTTACATCCGATAAGGTAGTTTGGTCATTTTCACAGTTTCCATAATATTTATTGCACTTATTTCCAGTAAGGGTAATATGGTCATTTTCGTAGTCTGTAATATTTACTTTAGTTATTTCCGATAAGGGTAGTCTGGTCATTTTCACAGTATCCATAATATTTATTGCACTTTTTTCCAGTAAGGGTAAAATCGTCAGTTTTCACAGTCTGTAATATTTACTTTACTTACATTTTCATAGTCTCCATAATATTTTGTGCACTAATTTCCATTAAGGGTAATATGGTCATTTTCACTGTCTGTTATATTTACTTTACTTATTTCCGATAAGGGTAGTCTGGTCATTTTCACAGTCTTCATAATATTTATTGCACTAATTTCCATTAAGGGTAAAATGGTCATTTTATAGTATGTAATATTTACTTTACCTATTTCCGATAAGGGTAGTCTGGTCATTTTCATAGTCTCCATAATATTTATTGCACTTATTTCTAGTAAGGGTAAAATGGTCATTTTCACAGTCTGTAATATTTATTTTACTTATTTCCGATAAGGGTAGTCTTGTCATTTTCACGGTCTCCATGATATTTATTGCACTAATTTTCATTAAGGGTAATATGATCATTTTCGCAGTCTTTAATATTTACTTTACTTATTTCCGATAAGGGTAGTCTGGTCATTTTCACAGTCTGCATAATATTTTATTGTAATTTTTTCCAGTAAGGGTAATATGGTCATTTTAACAGTCTTTTATACTTACTTTACTTATTTCCGATAAGGGTAGTCTGGTCATTTTCACAGTCTCCAGAAGCTTTATTGCACTTATTTCCTGTAAGGGTAGTCTGGTAATTCTCACTGTTTTCGGAAATAACAGATATTTCTATTGTTGTTTTGTCGACAAAATCGAGAGAAAAGGTTGGTATTTGTCAAAGTCAAATTTCCTACAAAGTCATGACTTCTTGACTTGGTCTTGATCCTGTTTTCTAATATTAAGAAAATTAAACAGAAAAAGAAAAATGTATTCTGATTTATAGAAATGAAATATAATTGTTAGTTTGTACAAATGTGGGAAAAGTAGTGTCAAGTAAAATTCAAAGAGTTGTAATTTTGGGGTTGTTTTAGATGTGGTGAAAATTTTGGGTGGAATCATCATTTTAAATTATAATTGTGATTGTCTGTAAAATTGTCAACAAATATTATTGTTACTAATAAAAAAATAATATTCTTAATCATTATCACGAATATAAAATTTATTAACGGTTATAATTGTTGCAGGATTTATTACAGGTGTATCAGTGACTGAAAAATAAACTGTGACAGGTTACACTGTGATAAAATATTGATTTTGGTGTAGTGGTTGATGGTGATAAACATACAATGCCGGTATCCTGGACTCAATTTAAACTTATTTCCAGAATTCCGGAATTGAATTTTACCATCTTTCCATGCCGGAATTCTGACGGTTACAAACTCAAGTTATGTGGCGGTTACAAACTCCATAATTCCACTTATGTGACGATTACAAACTTTTTTATCCCACTTATGTGACGGTTACAAATTCCTTAATACCATTTGACATATATGTCGGTTTTTGTATATAACTCAGTTGAACATATTGGGACGTAGGTCTAGAGCAACACAAATGAAGAAAGGAAAGGGCAAAGCTGTTGAAGAAGGAATACCTAAGTCTTCTCGGCCTCGACGTAGTCGTTCTGATCCGGATCGTGCTAAGGTCATCATTCGGGATCGTACGGGGGACACAAGCAGTGATGATGATGATGAGTGGCAAAAAATTTCTGAACCGGCCCGAGCAGGTGGCTCATCCTCATAGGCTTAGGAGAAGCAACAGCTGAAGTTGAAGACGGTGAGAAAAAGGACCCCCAACCCACCTTCCTGAAAGATATGACATGATACCATACCGTAATGACGGCAAACAGTGGGGTGAAGCGAGAAACCCGCAACTCTTATTTGATTACAAGCACTCTTGGGCTCGTTGGATCTATCAAACTTATGTAAGACGTTTGCATCTTGTTATTATATTATTTATCTGTGATAAAGTGAATTTAATTTAGTTTGGTGTTTTTATAGGACCACGAGAAAGCCTTTCGTGTTAGCCGCCATCATTCAATGGATAATGGCCTTTGGAGCTTGAGTGTGACGCTGTTCAAGCATTAGTCAGAGCATCTGGGTTGTATCCCACGGTAGACAATTATGTGGCCACTGATCAAGTCACGGCGAACTGCTTTTTGGAGAGGTTTTTTGGTGAAACTGAACCGTGCATTTTTCTTTTGGCGAGATGACCATTATCCCTGAAGATGTCCAAAGAATAATAGGTCTAGAGGTTCTTGGGAAAGCCGTTAAGGAAGGAGATCACTGTAAGGACCTAGAATGGGCCAAGATCTATCAACTGACTAAAAAGTTGTTTGGGTGGGACCAGGAAACGACTTTGGCAAATGTGTACAAGACCAGCCGTTCGCGGACAAAGATTATCAATCGATCTCTTTCGATTGTTTGGGGAAACGAAGGACAAGGAATTGAATCCCGAACAAATTCAGCAAACTGTCGCTGCTTATTTGTTGTTCACCTTGGGCACCGTAATATTCCCTGACGCTAGTAGTAACAGGGTGCATTTGAACAACCTCCAATACTTGGATCCCTTGGATAAGGTTCATGAGTATTCATGGGGCACTGCTTTCTTGGCACATTTTTTGGCAGAAATGCGTAGAGCTTCTAAGGTGAATGACCGTCAATTTAATGGGAATTTCATTATAATTCAGGTATAGTGAACTAGTTATTTTGTGATCATTGTCATTAAATTTGTTTGTTTCCAATTATTTCTTTTCTTATACATTTCATTGGAACGATCTTTCATTGGCATAGTTGTGGGCTTATGAACACTTCCCAACATTGTTCACGAACTATAAAGGATCACTAGTGGAAAACAGAAGTTCCGCGACCGTCAGGACAAGTCATATATACGAGTTATACGACCAGTTTTAACCGTCTCTGTTGGGGTCTCTGATAAAGCGTCTCTGTTTTGGACGACCCTTAGTCGTGGGTCGCAATATAACGACTGATTTTAAGGGTAACGAGGTACAGACCCTTAGCCGTGGGTCTCAGATTTAAATTATAATATAAAAAAATAATAATAGATTCAGATTTGCTGAAATACCTGAATGGCTAAATCTGAAATAATCTGACTGCATCAAAGTCAAGTCAAGTAAATGGAACTCAAGTCAAAGTCAAGTCAAATGGAACTCAAGTCAAAGTCAAGGAAAAGTCAACTCAAAGTCAACTCAAAGTCAAGTCAAATGGAACTCAAAAAAATTCAAGTCAAAGTCAAGTCAAATGGAACTCAAATTAAACTCAAATGAAACCCAAACTGAAATTCAAATTTAAACTCAAACTTGAGAATTCCACATTCATTCATTCATTCATTTTATCCATTGGGTTTAAGATTACACAAAAAAGATGAAATTCTGGTTCAAGACAATACATGTGCAAGCTAGCTAGCTAGTAAGTTCTAACAACAAGATGCTAAACTAATAGACAAGAAGCTAAAAACAACCTATTAAACAACAAAACGATAAGCTCCTATGATGACGATGAACTTAGCCAATACTTCATAAATGATATCAAGTAGAGCATCCATGTGCCGTGTCCTTGGTTCACATACGACAAAGAACGTCGTTCCTGCAAAGCAAATCAACAACAGCACAATGACTTCGTTCAATTCATAATACACGGTAGAACAAAATAAGTTACTAGAGTATACTTCATATTCTTTCTTTTAATGTTGGAAGCGCGTGTGAGGTAATTTGAGAGATTAAACCTAGATCTAGGTCATGTAAACAGCAGTTGGCTCATCAGTAGCAGGTATACAATCATGCAACAAGAGTGAAAACATAAATGAAGAAAGCAAGGAATTCTGGAAAAGAAAAGGACTATAAGGGAATTACTTATGTGGAATGCTTTTGGTATGCAAATACTAATATCACAGGGGAATAATGTTCAAGCTCGTATCAACAACCAACAGGTTATATATATATAGTGGAATATAAGAGGCGTAGATTATAACCCAAGATTCGACATGCTATCTGACCCAAATAAGTAGCAAAATCAAATCACAAAGGAGGTTCAGGGTATGTTGTCAACTCACATGTGCGCAGGGGGAGCTACATGATTTCCACCAATGGAATTATAAGGTGTCGGGCAAGTTAATTCACGTATATCCCCATTTCTCGTCCCCTTGGAAAGATAACCAATTGTACAAAATGAAATTAAAACGAAAGTAAAAGAGCTAACATAACAAATATGGAATCTACTAGGAAGAGACATATGAAACCTTACCTGAGCTTCTCCATTCCAATACTCATCATCTCCAACAGTTGTCAAAATTGATGGAGCTTCATTCGCATTTGCAGTGAAGACAAATGGATCTTCCAAAGCTAGCTAGTAAGTTCAGAACAATATATGTCCAAGCTAACTAGTAAGTTCTAACAACAACATGCTAAACTAATAGACGATTGATTAAACAAAAAAATAGTAAGCTCTTCCGATGATGATGAACTTAGCCAATACTTCATAAATGATATCAAGCAGAGCATCCATGTGTTGTATCCCTGGTTCACATAGACAAAGAACGTCGTTCCTGCAAATCAAATCAACATCAGTACAATGACTTCGTTCAGTTCTTAATACATGGTAGAACAAAATTAAGTTACTAGAGTATACTGTGAATAATTAACAAAGTAGTATAAAGATAAGGTCAAGTCAGTACGTTAGCGCAGAATTGTAGACATTCTAGGAATGGGTACCTGGAGTAGCTGGAAGCACATGTGTGAGGTAATTTGACAGATTAAACCTAGATCTAGGTCATGTAAACAACAATTGGCTCATCAGTCCCGGGTATACAATCATGCAACAAGCATGAAAACATAAATGAAGAAAACATGGAATTCAGGAAAAGAAGACGACTATAAGGGAATTACTTTTGTGGAATGTTGTTGGTATGCAAATACTAATATCACAGGGGCTTTTAGAGGTGCAAGAGGTTGTAGGTACTCTAGAAGGGCACATCACAGGGATCAAGAAGTGATCCTGATTGTGATGAATTGGGTGTTGTCTTTAGACTATACGGTACACAATGGTAATCATCAACTAGCATAAGAAAGAAAGATATGAGGAAAGCAGCAATCATCAGTGTCTAAACCATAGAAGGAAAAATTCAATATCTGTAGCTGACAGGGAATCGAAAGCAGATACAATGAAATGGGTTGAATCCTTTGGTAACTCATGTTTTTTTTGTAAGTAACAACATCACAGGGGAAGAAGAAGACACTTGCACAAGCAATTCCCCTCATGAATATGGCTTAACTATTAATCATATAACATTAGAAATAAAAATGCATCAGAGTGTTCATTAACGGCATCCAAGATTATGCATAAGAAATTAGAAACCATCAACAGCCAACAAGTTATATTTAGTGGAATATAAGAGGTGCAGATTATAGTACAAGATTCAGCAGGCTATCTGACCCAAATAAGTATCTAATTGTCAAGGTTCTGACTATATAATGCCTTTAAGATGCACATGAAAACTATTGTAAGCAAATCTACAATTGCAGGTGGTTGAATTATTTACTTCCTCAGTATTTTACTAAAATAAAAATAGATCTTTCTAAGGCAAGTAACATATAAAACTCAAAATCAAATCATAGAAGGAGGTTTAAGTTTTTGTTGTCAACTCACATGTGCACAGGGGGAGCTACCTGATTTCCACCAGTGGAATCATAAGGTGTTGGGAAAGTTCATTCACGTGTATCCCCATATCTCGTGCCCCTGGAAAGATAACCAATTGTAGAAAATGAAATTAAAACGAAAGTAAAAGAGCCAACTACAATAACATAAAAAAAGTGAAAGAAAGCGCTCAAAATAGCGGTGAAGTAAAAACATAAACGTTCCAAGCCATTACTTAGTCACACAAAACATTCAACTCAATCGTATTGAGAGCCACCGCCGTTGACTGCAAAAGTACAAGTATGCTTATAATCAATCAAAACAATTGAAAAAACAAGATATACAGAGCGTCAAGGGTTTTGAATCGGACAAAGAAGACTTAATCAGGATTACGAGAAAACAGGGCGAGCTGCATCAACGATGAATCAGGATTGCGAAAAAATGCCTCAAAACTGCAAGAAATAACAGCATAGAAAATATGAATAACAACGAAATAATAGCACATAGATCATCTCCACACATAATTTGTTTTCTCGCATTTCATCTCTTCATCTAAACTATTAACAATCAGTTTGAACTATAAAGCAAGACATACTGAGCCACCGCCCATATGAATCTCAGTCACACATAATCATCTCCTGATGAATAAGTAAGAATACAGGGTTGCAAATACAGCAGAACTGTTGCGTGCCAAGGGGGCACATAATCTGGATTCTATACTAACCTCTTTGGATTCCAAGGCCTATACAGTATCTTCCTGCAACAGGAAATTTTTATATTATGAAAAGAAAGCAGTCGAATGACAAACACATTGAATTTTTACATTATCAAAACAAAGCAGCCGAATGACAGACACCTTGCGCTGCTGAGACGAAAACTCAGTTATTTGGGATCATTACAGTAACCTGACAAACTGTAGACACCTAGGCCAAGACTCCCGGATGAACCAGTCTGTTAAGCAGCGACGAAACCAAGAATCTGAGCGTGGTGGGGTGGGGGGCTAATTTTTTTTCCCCGCAACTACTCAATTCTACTTGTCTCACTTGCAATAGTGATAATTGTGAGAAAAGTAAACGATGTTTAAGCAATTTTTTACCCTAAAAATATAATACAGTTCTAATCCAACGACATGATTTAAATGTATATTAAAAGGGGGAGATTGCAAGCATAGAAAAACAAAAGGCTTTGGCTCATGAATTGCATATTGGAAAAAACAGAAAGACATATAGAGAAAGACGGGGGTTGTTGCCAATAAGGATTTAGGTTATAAGCTCTTACCATCCCATATAACATTGACAAATTAATATTCACAAAGAAAAAAAGGGAGCAGTCATTTGGATTGTGTGTTTAGATTAGAGTATAGACAGATCACAAATTAACAATGTTTCAAGATGATAATTTTTGTTGTGTATCAAATAAATATAACCATAAGCCAACAAGGATGAACAAAAATTGGAAGGGCTTTAATTCCACGTTAGTTTTCAATCTACTTTACGGAAACCAGTAAGGATTTATATAGGAATAACTAAGAGGATTATGACAAGTAGAGACAGTCAAATAGATAATACTCCAATTATCCTATATAAGTAGTTCCCAAATAGCAAGAAAAAATGGAAGATTTGAGGGCCAGAACTTATATTTTGCTGTTGCGCATCACCAGTAAGGAATAACCAATAAGATCCAACATGCCACAACAACTTAGCTCATGATACAATCCTAAATAATGGGCATCAAGTGCGACTCCATGAATGTGTCATCATAAAATTAATTCTTAGCAACTTAAATTTGATCATCTCCTATATGTGTGCTAAATTGTGATTCAATATTATCTCATGATAGAAACGTTTTCAAATGGGTACATACTTTCTTAATCCAATCAGGGTGGGCGATACCTTTACCACCTGGAGATGCCATTGATCCTGTAGTTCCTAGAGCAGCATTTAAATGCACCCTCAACTCCTCGATTCGTCAATAGTTCAACTGCCATAGTAAAAATTATATCTCATGTTTTTCAAAGAACACATGGTCTTCAAGGATTATAGTATCCTAATTCTCACGCATCTGTTGCCATGCACTAGGATCCGAAGGGAGTCTCGCTTGAGCGGACTTGCGGCGCTTGTTCTCCAACTCAGCATTCTGTAACAAGGGAAATCGTCAAACATTCATTAGATGTAGTTAGAAAAGATGGGAAAATGACAATCTCCAAAATCAATATATATGGATTATGAGAAACCATATCCTATTAAAACATGCTTAGGCTATCTTACTAAATAAGTTTCCACTTCTTATCTTGACATCGAACACATCAAGTGTAAGGAATATATAAAAGCCACATGCACGATTAGGACGTTTAGGCATAAAACTTGTCCTATCAAATCAGTTCTTTTAACAAAACATGGTAAGAGCATCATCAGTTACTCTCCTAATTTTATTAATACCAAACTAGTGATAAAAGTCAAAACTAGAAACCTAAAATTCTTCTCAATATGCCAAGTTATCATCTACTGTATGAGACTACTATGCACCAAAAAACATTCATTAATTTCATGTTCTCACTAAGCTATTTTACAGAAGACTTGACTCTTCTCTGAGTTACGCCCCAACTCTCTCTTTAGCTGCATAGAGAAATCATTATTCCAATCTCTCATTCCTCTTAGTCTTCACATGGCCTCAGTCATGCATCCATTTACTTGCATAGAAAACAAACCATTTCAACTTAAATGACGACAACTAGCTAACAACAAGTAAGAGCCTACAATCCAGTTAATAACCATAAGCTCCAAACTAACTCAAACATAATCCAAAACAAATGGAAACAAATGTCTAAAAACGATAAAATGTGCTCTAGCACCAGTACCTTTAAAAATCTTTCCCCGTAAAGCTTCCTTCTTATGAATTTTCATCTGTTCATCCTCTTCCAACCTCAAAATTTCAGCTTCTTCTGCCTTCTTATGATTATAAAGCTCCATTTCATGAAGATATTCCTCCTTTTGTTTCTTCACAATATCTTCATAAGGCTTCTTCTGTTCTCCATTGATCTTTGCACCATAAAACATAAGCTGATGATGATTTTTTCATCTCTGGATTCTTCTTCTTCTTTTTCTTGTTCTTTTCTGCTTCTTTCTCTTTCAGAGATTCAACCATTGGAAGACTTTGCACATACAAAAAAATAAATAATCCTCAAATCAAAATCAAAACCCATATTTAGAAATCTAAGAGCAAGAAATTGAAACCCTTAAATTCAGAACTTAATATCAATTAGTCAAACCCTAAATCTAGAAGAAATCAAATATCAAGATAAAAACTCAAAACCCTAAATCAAAACTCCTATTTCAACAATTCATGACCAATAAACGAAAAACCTTTATCTAAAAATATAAACCCCTAATCAGAAACTCTGATTCAGCAAATCAAGATCAAGATATGGAAACCCGTTATCAAAAATTTATGAACCCTAAATTTAAAAACCAGAGATGAAGAAAACCATACCAATTAAATTCCTTCAACTTCTGCAATTTCTTCAACTCAAGTTTCTTCTATTATTTCCCTTTAATCTCCAACCCCTTTTCTTTAAATTTCAACATCTCATCACGATCTTTCAAGATCTCTTCATTTTTCTCCTTAACCGCAAAGATGAAAAGAATAAGATGGTTCAAGAACAATTGATGGATTTCTTCCTCTTTGCTTAATTATGTGGTTACATGTTTCACTGGAGAATTCGATGATTTTTGTGGAGAAGATGAAGAAGACGGGGAAAGGGGATGGGTTTAAGAGAAACGATGTAATTGATTTCTTCTGAGGTTTTTTTCAGTTTCGGTTTGGTGGTGAGGATGAAGAAGATGGATAAGGCGCATGAGGACGAGACCGAGAGAGCAGTAGAAGAAAGAGAAACTGAGATGAGAAATGGGAGAGAGAAAGAGGTACTTATATGCTCTATCAAATAATAAAAAAATTATCACATATAAATAGGTTTTTATGGGTCGCGGGATCGGCAGTAGTTTTAGGGCAAAATAGTAATTATTCGGAGACCTCTATTAATGATCTCCAAATTTTTCTATGTTTTTATTATATCAGAGACCGCTATTTTTGGTCAACGGTCCAACTACTGTCATTGAGGGTCTCAGATGTGGGTCATAGAAGCCCCATTTTCTACTAGTGGATTGAAGTTAGTACGTGAATATCAACCGCACCAGCTTCTATCTCAGAAATACTTTTTCAACAGTACCCCGAAACCCAATAACAAGAAACGGTTATTCGCCATGAGATTGGATTTAGACTCCGTGGCTGCCAAAAAAGTTGTGTTCGACCCATATAGGAATGCCAGAGGAGTTCACTTTGCAAGGCGTGACAATGTTTCATTTTACAACGGACCGTTATTTCATCCAAAAGGATTTGTTATGCACAACCCTCGCCGTGTAATGCGCCAACTTGGGTACAAGCAGAAAAGTCTTACGGATACGTCTTATCAGAAATTCTCTCATGACTTTCCTCAATGCAAAGCAGATGAGAACCATACTTTGGTAGTTTACGACCCAAATCCCATTCCTGCAGATTGGAGGGAAAGGGAAGAACGAAGACTTTTGTTGGATAGGGTTGGTTGGGAATTGACGGAAAACGGTTATGAGACCGAACAAGACTTTGTCAGAGGTCATTTGAAGTCTCACATCCTTATGTTGTACGCCCGTCTAACGTAGAAGTTCCTCCACAAGCAGAACGTCCCTCCACAACTCTGGCTGAAACTACTGTACCCGGACTACAAAAGATCCTTACGTTGTTGGTACGTACTTATTGTTCACTTTCTATTCTTTTAATCTATATCTATGAACTTATATAAGTGTACATACTAAGTACATGTTTAAAAATATGAAAACAGCGTGCGCGGATAGGAAGTTTGTCAAAGTTCTTTAAGAAAAAGAACAAGAAAGGAGAAGTGTTGACCCAAAAAGAAATGGAGAAAGTCGAGCCAAAGATAGACAAAATTGAAGATCCAGAGGCAAAAGACTTGTGGGGCGAAAGAAAGAAGAGGGTACACAAGAAGCCAATGACCGAGTGATCGTGTGTTTCTTCTATAGTATTAGTTAGGTCTTGAACAATCTAGTGTTGGTTTATGTTTGTTTGTGTGTCTTGAACAATGTGTTTGTTTTTGTGTCTTGCTCAACTCTTTGCTTGTTTTGGTTTATGTTTGATTTGTTTTCGGTTTGGAATATCTTAACTTTGGAACAATCTAGGGTTGTTATTTGATTTATTATGTTTTTAAACTATCTAGTGTTATCATTTGATTTATTATGTTGATAAACTAGTGTCAAATTACCTCTTAGCCGGCACATATTTGGAATGCCGGCACTCTGAATTTTCAAAATCAAAGATATTTCAGTGTTTCTCTGACTGTACCGGCATGGTCGAGTATCGTAATATCAATGCCGACACTCTGAATTTTCAAAATCACAGAAAATTCTGAGTTTCGGCATTGAAAAGTTTTTGGATACCATGCCGGTAGTCTGCATTTTTAACACCCGATATAAACTTGTCAGAGTACCGGCATGGTTGATTATTTAACTTCAATGCCGGCACATTTACTAATTTCTCTAGATATGTTTTCAGCATTTCTGGCACTGTTTCAAAAATTATGGTCTACGCCGGAACTAACTCACGGCATAGTAGTTATGAAGTAAAACCAAGCCGACATTGGCATCAAAATATGATTTAATGTTTACAATACACACTCCCAAAAAAAAAATGTCACGTATTAGTGAACCACATATATCCAAATTACTCATTGTCGCTTCCACACGTATGAAGTTGCATCTTCTCTTGGAGAGGTTTTATTGATAAGGCCAACGCATCCCAAAGTTGGTGATTCTCCCCATACAATGCCATCCATTCCTTCCAGAGATTGGGATCTATATCCTTGTTTTTCGTTATCCCACAAACCGGTGGCAATGGACAATTTTCCTTAGTTTTAGAATAATAAAATGATTACCGTTCACGAACGCCAAAACAACTCTTCTCTTCTTAAGAGATCCTTTGCATTTTTGCCACTTTGGTGTAAATGTTTCTTGTACGGTGGGGTAAAATAATGAACAACACAATTAAATGTATCCTCCACTAGATACCCACTAACCAACATTCTCATCCAATATTGGGTAGGAAGGAACTTCATTTCCTGCTCGGTCCCTAACACTTGAGAATACATATTATCAAACCCTTCTTCATGACCAAGCACTTGCTCATAAAAGCTCTTCCTTTTCGTAAGTTGTTCGGCCATCCTCTTTCTAGCGTATCGGCATGGTGTCATCCCTTTACTAACCGCCATCTCAAAGATTCCTTATTGTTCGGTCACGGCATGATAGCCACAATTCACATCTCCATCGACATCATCCGTATATACAATATACTCGCGAATAACCTCAGGAAGTTGCTCTACATAAGACTCTATTTTGGTATGGTAACTTCTAATGGTCCTACCTGTTTTGGAATCCTTATACATCTTCATATTACCCTTTTTTAGCTTAATTATATCCAATCCATCCTCTACAATCTCTAAATTTTCAGTGTCTTCAGTATGTGATAAGAGTGGATACTTCATTGGTCTACCCCTTCGCCTTCGAACTGAAACTACATCAACTTCGCTATCACTTATCTTTGGTGTGGCTTCGGAATTTTCACCTTGACGTGCTTGACTTGATGTAGGTTCCTTATTCGGCCTTCCCTTTTTGTTTGGCACCGCCGCTCCATTAACTATGGGGGGTTCCTTCGGAATGCCCTCCTTGTTGTTCTTTTTCACTTGATGTTTGTACCTTTGTCATCCTACCCCTTTTCTTTGGCACCAATGGTCCATCAACTATGGGTGTGGCTTCGGAATGCTCACCTTGTTGTTCTTTGTCACTTGATGAAGGTACCTTTGGCGGCCTACCCCTTTTCTTTGGGAACCTCCGCTACATCGACTATGGGTGTGGCTTCGGAATGCTCACCTTGTTGTTCTTGCTCAATCGATGTGGGTACCTTACTCGGCCTACCCTTTTTCTTTGGAACCTCCGATACATCGGCTTTTGGTGTGGATACGGAATCCACCGTTTGTTGTTCACTTGATTGCGGTTCCTTTCTTGGCCTACCCCTTTTGTTTGGAACCGGCGCTTCCGTGAACCTTGCTTCTGAAATATCACAAGGGGTTGGATCTCGTTTCTTACTTGCCTCGAGTTCACATTCACGTTGACTCATTTCTTTTAATTATTTCCTTTGTTTTCTCCTTGCCGTTTTGGTTTGTGGTCTACCGGGAGGATCTCCCTTTGTTGGCTCTTCACTTTGTGCTGTCCATGGGCGAGTAATTAGCCTTAGTTGGCTCAACAAGACTTTCCGGCTAGCCGAATTGCCACGTGAGTAAGCTTCGAAGAATTCCTTTGCTTCGTTAGTATCCCATGGTGATTGTCTGGGAGCTTCCGTAGGGGGAGGGGTGAAAGATAGTTGCTTCCAAAACGGATCAATAACCTCAATAGGTATCACTTCTTCATATTTCACAAGCATATGACGACACGAAAGCCCCAATGAAGACATGTTGGGACAAATACACACATCACCCGGTTTGCCGTAGTTTATCTCCCATATCATTTGTCGCATCATATGTTTTATTGCCCAATGAGAGACGTTAAATTCTATTCCTCGGAGCAACTTACCATATTGAAGATATGGTGTCATCCTTTCTATTGAGCTTTTCTCAATAACCTTCTTGATCCTATCGATATCACTCTTAAAGTATTGCTCCATTGCCTCGGTGACCATAACCACGTTTCCTTGGTTAGACTTTATGAGATCTTTAAATCTCCCATGAGCGGACTCCGCTATACTAGTTGCTTCATTCTTGTAGTGTCTATACCAGTTTGTCCATGCACGCACAAATTTTTCCTTGAACTTATCTAACCATTGATTCCGACAATACGAGACGGCACTCGGATAAACTTCGTTCCAATTGGCAATAAACTTGTCCAAATTCTTTTCGTACGTATCCTCGGTAAGAGACCAATAAACCACTATAATAAAACTTGGCTTTAACAACTATTTTCTTACCAACTACAGTTGATGGAACTCTCCAACAACAATTTTTTATGACTAAAAATAACTCTGGTTAGTATAAACTTTTATCCACCAGTTTTTTAGCAACGACAATGGATGGAACTCTTTAGCAACAATGACTTAACAACCGGAATATCATATTTGTTGTTATTATCCTCCAACCACCACGTTTGGGCAAACAAAAAGTACCCTAGAAGGTACATATCTTTTGTCACTCGTCTTAGCCACCATAAAAATCTGTTAATAGACACCTAAACCGACCATCACATTATTGGCGTTGTAAGTAGCTATCATCCACGAGAATTTGGCAACTTCAAAGTACAGTAGAAGGTAAATACTTCAATCCACTATGTGTAACCTCCAAGTTAATCTGTCGGTAGACACTTGTACCATCCCATCAGTTTGTTGGTATGGTTAGTAACTTTCAGCCACCGTAATATGGCAACTCTGCAAAGATATTAGCGTTCAAAAGTATTCTTCTTTTGTAAACAAAATTGGTCTTGGCGAAAGTTTATCGCTAGAGCGTCTAAGTGATCTAAATGCATCACCTTATAAATTATGTTAAATCCATTAATAGAAGTGGATTCCGTTTAGAAGTATGCATATTGACTAGTCATTTGTGGCTGAGTCCAAAATTTATGCATGACGATATATCACCGCATAAGGATCGAATTAATAAATATTTATGCATATGACTTATGATTTTTTTTAAGCATGTGATTTAGGTAAATGGAACACATCCAAGATAATTTTTATTTCCTTTTAATTAGTACAAGGTGTATACTATGTAGCTAACAGCAAATACGAGCCAATCCCACAAGGAGTTGGATTGGTGAAACTAAATTTCTAAGTTCCATTTATACTAATTTTGAACGAATCGGCAGTGAAATGATCAAAAGATGGATTATTATACAACAAAAACAAAAAACAATATAGAGAAACTAAGGCTTCGAATCCACCTCCTAAATGCATAGAAGTTCATAGGTTGATAAACTATTTTATTTTATTTTTAATCAAGGAGTTGTAGAGATGTTAGACTCATGCTTCCTCAAAGATGTGATACAATCACGTGTACATATTAATAGCTCAACCATATAAAATTATGCAAATACCTAGCATTGGTTACCTATCTGTTTAAGCCTTTAAGGCACAAATAATCACAGACTAAACTAAATCAATCAACCTAGGCTTGAATACATAACAAATTAAGAAATATTCAAACTAATTTGGATGCTTTTCATACAAAGTGCAAAAGATTTGGGAGGCTTCTTTACTGACAATCCTTATACACTATTCATGGATTTTTAACGCACCAAGCTTATCTAACTAAATAATACCACAAAAATAAATTAGTAAAAATAAATTTACTAGAAAAAGATAAAATACATAATTTGGCATAAAATGGGAAATTATAGCACATGAGAATAGACAAGTGTCAAAAAGTGTTATGGAATTATACAATATTTGGAACCTATTAATTACAACAGTTAGGAGCATAGACAGGGTTCGAACATCCCTCCGAGGTCATAAAGCATTTTTCTGGAATTAAAAAGTTAGTCTTCCGGCCAAAAACGTGTTGATTTAGGGTTTTTATATGAATCCGTATGGTATACACGTGAGAAAAGAAATGTAAATCCATTATATTGTTTTTTCTAAGGCATGAACCTAGAAAAAGCAGTCTAACGCCGTTCACCAAGTCATAAAATTACACCAGTTAATTTTTCTTTTGACATGTGGTATTGTACTAGGCTAACCATTAGATTTCCACAAACCAATCAAATTGGAGTCGGAGAGATGAATCATTCAGAATAATTCAAAAATCTCACTTGAACTCTAAAGATACCACTTCTTGTCATATTTTACTTCAGAATAAAGTCGGAATCCTCACCGGAACTTTAAATACACCCCTTTCTTGTCATATTCTACTTCAGAATAAGTCGAAATCTCACCGTGATTCTGAAGATACCACTTCTTTTCATATTAGAATAAGTTGGAATATAAATACCACTTCTTGCAATATTCCGATTAATGACCTCTTCCACTAAGTTGGAATGTTCATAGGAACCCTAAATCTACGAATGTTCGACATATTATATTTAATGACCTCTTCGTCTAAGTTGAAATCTTTACCCTCACCATAAACCTACCAATGCTTGTCCATAAACCTACCAATGCTTGTCATATTTAACGACCACTTATCCGAAGTCAGAATCTCCGCCGAAATCCTAAATTTACCATTACTTTACTTCAAAACTTTGTTTAGTCGAAATTTATTTTCCATTTTTCTGGTTCACTAATATTATATATATATATATATATTCACATTTATGTACAATCGAAAGTCGATAACATTATCCAATCTATCTCAATTTCTATATTGTCTATCTTTCAGAAAAAAGTGATATTTTTTTTTTATATTTGCCTGAAAATAGGCCAATATAAAAAATAAAAATATTATTTCTCCAGAAATGAAATGAATGATTTTTTAGCGTATCCAAGGTCGTTTTAGCCGCACACTCTTTTCGCACAATTTTCTCAATCCGTATGAAAATCCCACACAAAATCTCCACTGTCCATAGTTTCCCGGAATCCCACATGACTCTCCCTATCCATCGTTCATATTCCTTTAGCCTTCAAATTCTTTTACAAAACCCTAAAGATAATTTTTCACTTCATCTCCTCTTCCTCTTTCCATTGTTTTTTTTCTCTTTCTTTCTGTAACTGCGGCTGCCTTCTTCACTCACCAGATCAACTAGATAGTCTAGATCCAAAGTGTTTCTAGACGAAATCACCCTCTTCTTTCATAAAATCCTTAAAAGTGTTTCCCTTCCTTTCTTCATATGTTTGTATTCTTCATTAACAGTTTCTGATTGATTTGTAAGACGAAATCAGATGAATCCCTTTGTTAGTTTGAAGAAACCCATCGAAACCCTTCACCTTGTGAGTTAATTTCACCTTATTATCAGTTTGATTTTACGTTTTAGAGTGTATTTGATTTTAAGTTTTTAGTGTTTTTTTCCAATTTGATTTATGGAGAAACCCTTTCTCTTTTCAGTTTCAGGGTTTCCTTTTCATCTAGTTTTAATTTTAGGTTTCGATTCTAATGCTAGATATTGCATGCGTGTAAACGATTTGATTCTTATGGTCATTTTTTTTGTTTGAAGATGTAATTTCAGGAATTTAGCATGTAAACAATTTTTAGATTCATTTTTATCTGTTGGAATTTGTTGTAGTCATTACAGCAATACATCTTAACTTACCAGAATGAGTTTAAGAGATTTTCATTATTTGTAACCTTTTTATCAGTTTGATTTAATTGTTCTTATCATCAATGTTTTCTTTGTCTGTAGTCATTTCGATGGGAAGAAGTAGGGGGTTTATTACAAAGATCTAGCATGCGAGTTGATCACTTACATGTGCAATTCTGTGCCAGAGAGAAGTCCAATTGCAATACGGAAACCACCAACAAATGGTAATGAAATATATATACATTTATTTCACACATTTTCTGTTCTATTTTGTACAAAAATTACTGTTGGATTATGGGGTTTTCTTTATTGTTGGAGCAGAAGAATTGAATATGGTTTAGTCTTTTATTCATCTGTTCTCGTTTATATCGTAGTCACTCATTCATTTTTGTTTCTTCTATATTGTTTACGTTGGGAAGAGCTAGAAGGGGATTATCACAAAGTCTTGGCGAGTTGATCCCTTGCACAATTCTCTGCCGGGTAGAAGTGCGATTGCAACTCTGGCGAGTTGGAATGTAAGTCGCTTAACCTCTTACATTTGTTTCTCACATTTTCTCAGTTACCTTGTGTTGATTTGCTAATTTATGCAAGTGGTTAATTGCAGGAACAAGGCAAATTAATTTTCAATGGGAATCAGCAACAAATGTGCAGAGTATAGTTCTTCCAAGGGAACAAGTAAACAAAACTCCAACTAGATACTCCATATCTGATTCAATCTAATGTGACTCAGCTGGTGACCAGGTGATTACAATATATTTAAATCTATATTCATCTTGTATGTATTAGTTATTGCCTCCTTGATGTATCAAATGAACTAGAATGGGTTGTTTTTATTGTCATAAACACCAATTCATTTGAATTTATCTATATTTATTCAGGTACCCACTTAGTCCTGCTATAGATGTGGGACTTTCTGATGCATCACCAGATACTCTGATGCAGGAGCATAAGCTATCTCTAGAACGTTCTTTAGTTTAGGAGTGATTTGCAAGTTATTGTTAATGTTGGTAGTTTCCGTCTTTAGATTTGGGTTTCCTTACTTACGTTTCTCTCGTTCTAGTATAAATAGGTTATTAAGTCTCTTAGAATAGACAAACTTTTATTGTAATTTCCCTAAGTTAATAATCTATTGATTATATAAAGAGTTAGGTTTTAACCCTAAACTCAATTTATCTACGTTCTAAAGCTATCAATTTAGTGTTCAGCTCTAAGTATCTTTGTTCATTCTCTCTAGCTTAGTGTTCGGATTTCTAGTACTGCATCAGTTGGCGCTAGAAACAGGGACCATCACCATTTTTCGATAGTAGTAAGGGCTGAGCTTATTATCATGTTGCGAAAGAAGTTGTTGCGACAGGGATGTGCGAAAATACTCTTACGTCGCCGGTCTTCCTCCTCGGCAGCAATATTAGGACATGTAAGAATTCTGCCGACAACTAGACTTTCTCCCTTGACTGGTAGCAGATCTTCCTCTTCCTTATCAGATTCGTCATTTTTTGGCTTCCCTAGTGTGACTCCATCACCATCGCCTTCAATGAATGTAACCTGTTTTTGTGCACAGTTGTATGACATGTGACCATCATCACCACAAGTATACCACTTCATAGTTAAACGATTATTGACCTTGTTTTCTCCATTTGTAGTCTGAGCATTTATTGTTGATGTGCTGGCAGCTTCTTGGCCCTTATTACTCCAAACAGAAGCCTTATTACTCCAAGCAGAAGCCTTATTCCAATCAGATGTGATTCCTGTTTGAGGAGGAGAATTTCGGCTCTTCCACCGACGATTCACCCTCTCCTCCGCTTTCAATGCACATTGATAAGTGTTTTCTAAGTTGGTAACTCTTAGCAAACCAAACTCCTCCCGAATGGTTATGTTCAAACCCATAATATACCTTGCAGTGAGTTGCTCTGGTGTTTCATTTAAACCAACTCTTAAAGACAAGTTATAAAACTCGGTTTTGTATTCTTCGACACTGAGATCACGCTGACGAAAGTTATGAAACTTTTCGTACAACGTCACCAAGTAATCAGGTGGAAGAAATTGTTTCCGTAACTTTTGTTTCATATGCTCCCATGTCTGGATCTTCGCTTTGCCTTGCCTTGTACGTTGTTCCTCCAGCTTTTTCCACCACTGTAAAGCCATTCCCTTCAATTTCAACTTCACAAACAGCACTTTAAGAGCTTCTGCCGTTTGTTTCCACTCAAAATAATTCTCGATGCTAGCCTCCCAATCCAGAAAATCGTCTGCATGCATCCTCCCAGTCATATCACTCACTTCGACTCTCACCCCTCCGGAATTCAAGTCAAGAGCTTTAATCAACCTATCTTCCAATTTGCCTTGTTGTGGACCATGAACAACACGATTTGCATCTTCGTCGTGTTCATCTTCTTCAGATAAACCTTCCGGTGAATCCAAAGGGTTGCGTCGGCCCTCCATACGGGCTTCAGCACGTTCTCGTCGCTCTAGGGTTTGCAACTGTAGCGACATGCCCTCAATCAGGGTTCTTAACTCGTTAAAATCATTGTTTCCACCTCTACCTCTACCTCTACCTCTAAGTCTTCCTACCATAGTAGTTAGCTAGGGTTTGCTGGTCTATTTTGTTTCTAGCAGAATTCTTACATGTCCTAATATTGCTTCCGAGGAGGAAGACTGGCGATGTAAGAGTATTTTTCGCACAAAAGTATTCTGTGGAGGTAAGGTTTGCAAATTAATTTTAGATGACGGCAGTTGTGAAAACATAGTGTCTCAAGAAACAGTAGACAAGTTGAGTTTGTTAACTAAGGAGCACCCTCATCCATTTAAGGTTGCTTGGTTCAAAAAGGGAAACGTAGTACCAATTACGAGAAGGTGCTTGGTGAAGTTTTCTATCGGCAAATTTGAAGATGGAGTGTGGTTTGATGTAGCACCTATGGATGCCTGCCATATACTATTGGGCATACCTTGGTTATTCGACAAAAAGATGACCCACTAGACTGAAGCTAATACTTATACCTTTATGTATAATGGAAAGAAGATGACTCTGCATCCTATGAAGGAAGAGGAAGTACAAGGAAGGAAGGATGTGAAGCTGCAGTCAACAAGTCTGTTAACATGTAGAGATTTTCAGCATGGAGATGAGGAATCAGGTGTGAGCTACACATTGTGTAAACCCACAACAGATAGACAACAGGGCTGCAATGAACAACCACCATAACTCATAAGTTGCCGAACTATCGCAATGTGTCCAAGAACTTGTACCTACAGAGCTATGGAAAGATGATTTTGAAGATGATGCACATGAGAAGTCCAAAAGCTTGTTTCATAGACACGTCAATGATGAAACAACTATGTTTTCAGTTAAAGAGAATGATAGATATCAAGTCCTTACGGACTGGAGTTCATGTAATACCCCGATATTGTCCCAAAATTCGGGTCTTGGATTTAACCCAAATTCTAGTTGTTACGGTCGGGTCTCAAAACTCTAATTCATTTCCTAAAGCTTATATTTTATGCTCTCATCTTATTAACCAGGCCTTAACTAGTCACACTAAAAGGTTTATCTGAACCTAATAAGTCTTAAAGTCCAAAAGTTGGGACAGTTTCGTCCAACTTGCTCGGTATCAGAGCCAATGACGAGTACAACTTCTATCTTGGTTGGATCCACACGTATACCATCCTTAGTCACTACATGACCCAAAAATTGCACCTCTTGAATCCAAAATTCACACTTGCTAAATTTGGCATACAACCGGTGATCTCTTAAGGTTTCCATGGTAATACGCAGATGCTTAGCATGCTCCTCTTTGGTCTTGGAAAAAATCAAAACGTCATCTATGAACACCACAATGAACTTGTCCAAGAAGGGTCGAAATACACGATGCATCAGATCCATGAATCAAAAATGTATAAGGACTTGAGAAGGCAATTTTGGTGGAGTGGCATGAAGAAGGATGTTGCTGAATATGTATCCCGGTGTTTAACTTGTCAGCAAGTCAAGATAGAACATCGGAGGCCATTGGGATTGTTGCAACCATTGCTTGTTGCTGAATGGAAGTGGGAACAGATAACGATGGATTTTGTCACCGGGCTACCTTGAACTACATCAGGCCGCGATACTGTATGGGTGATTGTTGATCGTCTAACAAAATCAGCACATTTCCTTCCCATAAAGAAGATAGACACTCTTGGCACTCTAAGTCAACTGTATGTAAAGGAAATTGTAAGACTTCATGGAGTTCCTTTGTCCATTGTGTCCGACAAAGACACTCGTTTTACTTCTAAATTTTGGGAAAGCTTTCAAAAGGCTATGGGAACGACTTTGAGCCTTAGTATTGCATTTCATCCGCAGACCGATGGGCAATCTGAGCGAGTGATTCAGATTCTTGAAGATATTTTACGTGCTTGCGCTTTAGATTTTAAGGGGAGATGAATCGATCAACTACCACTGATTGAATTCTCTTATAATAATAGTTACCAAGCTAGCATGGGTATGACACCGTTTGAAGCACTTTATGGGAGACCTTGTAGATTACCGGTTTGTTGGGATGAGGCTGGCGAGAAGAGTCTTCTTGGACCTGAGTATGTTTGCGAGACTACAGAGAAGATTCAGATTATCAGACAACGACTTCTAGCTGCCCAAAGTAGGCAAAAGAGTTACGCGGATAATAGGAGAAGGCCCTTGTCTTTTTCTGTTGATGAAAGAGTTTTTCTTCGTGTAAACCCTCGAAAAGGCGTAGTTCGTTTTGGCAATAAGGGTAAGTTAACACCAAGGTATATTGGACCTTTCAAGATCACGAAACGGGTCGGCGAAGTCTCTTATGAACTTGAGTTACCAGCGTAAATGGGAAAAGTTCATAACGTTTTTCATATCTCTGTATTGCGGTTGTACAGACCGGATGAGTCTCACATCATCGACTGGCAAAGCATTGAAGTTCAAGATGGCGCTACATATGAAGAGGCACCTGTTCGTATCTTGGACACAAAAGAGCAAGTATTGCGAACCAAAACAACTCGATTCGTTAAAGTCTTATGGAAGTATCATGGTTCCAAAGAGGCAACTTGGGAGCTTGAGTCCGAAATGAAAGAGAAGTATCCGAGTCTTTATAAAGGTATGAACATTTTAATTTCGTGACGAAATTCGTATAAGGGTTGGAGGATGTGATACCCTCCATTTTCATTTACCCATTTTATATGTGTTTAGGGTCGGGTATCAACCCGAGTTCGATAATCCGTTTATTGTTTGTTTATTTAAGACTAAATGGGAAGTTTAGTCTTGTACTTGCTATGTTTTCTGTACGTTTAGGATAGCCATTCATTTCTATTTATTTTAGTTGTCGACGAGTGGCAATTCCTTAGAGCCACTCCATAATTCGAGTTGCATTTTTTTTAAAGCTTAGAAATTTAAATAGTTTTGTTTCACCCTTTATAGAGATAGTAGCTGGGGTGGGAATAGTCACTTGTTACAGGGGAGTTAAGACCAAGAAATAAATGTTTACAAGGGAATTTAGGAACATAAAATTTATTAGGGAGAATGGCTTCTATTACTGAAGGAAATGAAAAGATTGGGAAGCAATTGAAACGTAAGGGTTATATATCAGAGATCTTCCTAGAGTTGAAGCTAGGGCATAAGAAGGGTTCTAAGGAAAAGAAAAATTGTTAGGATTGAGCTAATTTGAGGTAGGTTTTATTACTCATCCTTTTTGGGATTTTTATTCTTGTTCATATGGTTTAAATTCCCTGATTTTGTTTTGTGGTTGTTTGGGATTGCTCTATGCTGATTGAAATTGTTAGTTTGTCATCATGAATTTATGGATGGGAATGTTGTTTACTGCTATTTGGAAAACAATATATGGATTCAAGGTTTTTCCTTATCACCATTTTTTTGGGTAGGAGCTTAAGATGTTTGTAAAAATTCCTATATGAACATTGAATTTTGTTTACACCCATGGAGGCCTGATTTTGAACTCATTTTCCATATAAGTCTTTTAGTCATCAGTTTACATGGAGTAAGCTTACTTCTTGCATGGTTAAAAGTGTTGATTTCAAACCTTGCTGAATTTGGGTGATTGTAAACCCCATATGCACTGTACTCATAACTGCAAATGGGTTGTTTGATTTAATTGTGAATCATTTGTATGCTTTTGAAAATGAGTTTCATTTTGTTGATAGTAAAGCAAGTTTTGTGAATAAAACTTATTGAGTTCATGTCTTCCGTTAGTTGGAACATAGTTCCATCTCACACCGGGTAATGATCCCCGATATAGAGAAATGGGTAATGATCCCCATGGGAACGTAGTTTCCCGACCATCGATGGCGGCTGTCCGTGCCGAGAAACCATAGGTGGTGTACGAACCAAGGTTTTTGTGCCGTGGGCTCAATGCACCGAAATCTAAATGAATTGATTTGTCGGAGACTTCATTGGTTTTGTGAATTTATTTGTTGAATGCGTTGTTCGATTTCAAGTTCTATCTCTTCTTATTTATATTTTCCTTATATTTTTATGAGATTTGTTTTCCGCATCTCTTTGAGGATGAGAACGTAAGCCTATTGAGTCGTTATCTCACCCCAATTGACGTTTTGCGCATTTTATCGAAGGGCGAAGCAAGTGAGGAGTCTTTAGTTTAAGCGTGCATTGCTTCTTGTTCCATTTCCATGTATTTTGATGTTTTTCTTTGAGAGAATAAATGTGGGAGACTTAGACACATGAAATACTATCCTTGAAGTTTCTGTTATACATTTGAAAAGATTTTATGTTGAATGGTGATTGTCTTTGAAAGCTATATTTAAACTGAAAGTTGAAAAACCATGTTTCCTGGAACCTTTTTTCTGCATCCTGTTGTCTGCAAAACTGGCACCAATAGGTAGGGATTTAGGCGACACTAAAAATATTCCTCTATGTCTTGTCTATAATGGGTTCAAAGGGCTTAGCGTTTCGAATTATCATTTAGGATTTATGGCCTTCAACACTCAGTATGCCATATCTAGAAACTGTAGGTTCGCAGTTCTGTGACCTAGTTTGCACATACTTTTGATCGACCATTTGAACTCGGAATCTGGATTTCTAGAAAGCGTTTGAAAGATGGTTCTTTCTGCTTTCTAAGTTGGGGTCAAACTCTTAATTCCGACTTCAAACGAAGTCTGTGGAGCTTCGACAACGCAGACTGTTAGGAACGTGTTTCTGCGGTACTTTTTACCCAGATTTCTTTTGTATCTTACTTGGATTCCTTTCATCCTTGTACTTTTGGACTTTAAGACTTATTAGGTTGAGATAAACCTTTTAGTGTGACTAGTTAATGCATGGTTAATAAGATGAGAGCATAAAATGTAAGCTTTAGGAAATGAATTAGAGTTTCGAGACACGACCGTAACAACTAGAATTTGGGTTAAATCCAAGACCCGAATTTTGGGGTGTTACAAGTTGGTATCAGAGCTACTCGGCCGGGAGTAGTCACAGGATGGGTGACCTCTCGGGAAGCTGCTGCTGGATGACCGCAGTAGTGCCGCTAAAAATCCCACACTGTTAGATAACCGCAGTGGAAAATTGGGAACAATATCGGTGTTAGTTGGGATACAACTAGGGACGGTTCGCTTGTGCTCGGATGGGAGAGTATGCTAAGATGTTGAGCTAGATTGAGAAACTTGTCTTGGTCAAATCTTGTCTCAGCGAGATTGAGAAACTTGTCTCGGCCATGGACCGAGACGAAAAATTCGGCTAGATCTCAACTATGTCGACCAAGATTGATTACACTGGTTATTAAGAGTACCTAAAATATGGGAAGTAGAACTGGTTGAGACAACTAGGTCCACTTAAAACCACTCATTTTTGAAGTTTAATAACTTTGCTTAGATATTTAGATGATTTTTTGTTGGCTTCAGAAGTCGAAAGAATTCTGAAATTAAGACCGTACAAAACTCCATACTACTAGATAACCACATTTTTTAATGGCGTGGTTGGTTGGGGGAATGGAATCAGTTTCTTGGGAATGCTATTCCATTCCCATGTTCGGTAAATAGGTTTAGAGATTGATTAGGATTAGTATTCCCCAAAAGTAAGGGAATCCTAAACCCACGGGAGGTGATGGGTTTAGGATTCCCCCTCCTTTGGGAATAGGATTCCTGGGAATAAAATTCCTTTCCTACCAACCAAACACGCCATAAGTGGGACCAGTGTTGACTGATATATACGTGGTCACATCGTAATAAGTCGGTAATCGAAAAATAGTTTGTGACAAATCGAATATGACCGCACTTCCAAGGGTTGGCTTGGATGATAGCTCATGTAGAGCTATTGGGGTGGGACCAGTGTTGGCTGATATATACGTGGTCACGTCGTAATAAGTCGGTAATAGAGAAACATTTTGTGACAAATTGAATATGACCGCACTTACTCTGCGCCACTCGATTAGTTTTCCATGTATTAGATCCAAAGAGGCTACACGTGAGAGAATGTGTTGAGATTGACCCATATGTATGAGAAACTTAAAATCCCCGTAGTTAATAAGCCTTGGGCAACCCTAACCACGCAAACCGATTTTCGAGGTTAGTTAAGAACATGCATGGACTTCAATATGATATCAGACTCACTGAGGGGTCACATTTTCACGAGGAAAGGGAAGCAGATGTTAGAGTTTAGACTATATATTCTTGAGCCGGGAATGGATCTATCTTAGGGATTGCGACATTTCGGGTTTGGTTAATTGAGTCCCACAACACCGTAGGAAAGTATGTGGCAATGAAATATAAGTAACAATTCATTATATACAACTAGGTAAGGCCTTTTAGGATCGATGGCTTCATGAGATGTATATGGGATCGGGTCGTTACAAAGATCAACAATGAGTCTGATCAATGCAAGACGTTTCTCAGACCCAAGTGACGACCTACCTCAAATCTATAACAATAATAAGGATTCGTCCCCAAAAATATGTTTTAACACCCCGACTATCAAAAACTCTGTACTTTGCATCTCTAGTTTCAGGTCTAGCCTCAGTAACACCCAGATATCCCTTTGCAGCTCCATCATAGCAACAAAAGCTCATCATTTCCAGGAGGATCCTGATAAGTGCTTAATTTATATGTTTTGAATGTCAAATCCGTACTTGTTTTAGCTATATTTCTTGCACATTACCATGTATTATATATGATTGTTTTGTAGTTTATGTCTTTTGTTAGGTGAATCATCCAAAACGAAGTGGAAATAGCTACAAAAGTGAAGTTTACAACTTGAGAAGGGCCATAGACCAAGTAGAATTCGTTCAACTTCATGAGTTCTTAATTCTTGAAGAGGACAAAAATACAAAGCCAACATAAACAAGATAAGGTCATCCAGAGTTCGTATGAAGAAGTTTTGAGCAAAATGGTTAAACCACTTTGGATTTAGTTTATGTTGGGACTATTTTTTGCATGTGCAGGATTAGAAAGAAAGTTTGCGTTTTGGATTTGCCTTGGACGTGAAAAATAAGTTTTTTTTCTTTTTTTTTTTGGATTTTGAGGAAGTTAAGTATCCTAATTGGATAGGGATTAACAAGAGGTATTAATATTTGAGGATGTTAAGTTTCTACTTGGATAAGGATTAAAAGGAGGTGAAAATATTTGATAGTTATCAGGTTTCCTAGTTGGATATAGACATCAAGAGGAGGTTATAAAATATTATATAAAGAAGAGCCTAGATACAACGCAAACATAATTCTTTGTACAACACAAGGAGGCAAGAAGAGAGGCTAACACAAGAGATAAAAGTTTTCCCATGCAGGGGGAATCTATGATAATTTTATTATTCTCTTTCTTATTCTTATATTTTTCATGGATTTTAGTAAATTCATGCATGTGTGGATTATTTTTATTGATTAAAGATGAATTCTATGTTTTAATATAAAGTTTAATTAATATACAAATTTATTTAGAACTTTTAACCATTGACACTAAATTAATCTATTGTTAATATACAACTTTATGAGTAATTCTTAAATTGTTTTGATTACACACTAAATTAATCTATTGATTATTCTATGCTAGTAGAAGTTAGGAGGCAAGAAATAGTCTCTTAATTCTCTACACAAGTAGAAATATGAGACGTTGCACATATTGTAGAGCAATTGCTAGTGAAGATAACACCCGTAAGTGGACGTTAAGCTAAGAGTTTAGGGGTGGGCATGTTCTAGATTGAACTTCTTTAAGCCTCATCCGATCCAATCCAATAACCGATTTTAATTTTAGTATCCGCATCCAATCCAGCATCCAATGGATGTGCAGATGACGCATTAGATGCGAATGAACCAATGAATTTTATTTTTAAAAATACTAGGATTGATAATAACAATGACAACACACAATATATCCTTATTACAAAGGAGAAAATCCTTTGTTACCTTTTCTTTTTCTTTGGCTCTCAATTTCAATAAGAATTCGATGATAGTAAATGACGTGAAATGAGATAAATATTTCAATAAGAATTCGATGATAGTAAATGACGTGAAATGAAATAAATATATAGTGGATCTTACGTAACTAATATTTTACCCTTATTTTAGAATAATTTCATACAATCAATATGATGGGTCTAGATGTCCATTAAATTTTTAAGACATCACTCGTATCAAATCCAAAATTCGTTGGATCTCACAAACTACATCTGCATTCACCCATAAATGTGTTATCTAGATATTCATTATGGGCCAGATCAAATTCTATGGGTTCGGTCTCAACTGCTAACCACTAAGGCTTACTCTTATGGACCTTCAAAGTTCAAGATTCAACATTTGAAATGTTACAAAAGCGTGACCAAAGCCATGAATCAACACAAAAGTGACCAATGGTTTGACGCTCTAAAAATTTCTTTAACGCCTAATGATAAGTCATTTTTCAGAATATTGCTATCTAATATGCGAATCAGCAGCAAATGATAAGACCTCATGTCTCAAAGCCCAGTTATTCGGCGCCACGTCTCACAAAAAAATATCTTTTTCTCTGACGCCTAATTGTTGGTCGCCCAGTATCTTTTCGTTTGGCGCTTTCACGAAGAATGTTGAATCACCGTAGGGGCTGGACGATGATTCAAAGTGATGTGGCACCATATTGAATGTTGAAACTTGAATACCCATGGGATTAAGCCTAAGATTCATATTCATATCTTAGATGATTCAAGCCAAGCCCATTAAAAACTAACTCGGTGTCGGCGCTATAACCGATCCATAATTCACTAGGGAGTATAGAATAATAAAAACATTTCCTAAATCGAATTAACAACCTGGCTTGATTGGGGGTATACCCAGATTAATTGGGTTATACCTAATGAGACAAAAGCTAGGTCATTTTGAAGTAAAAGAAGCCACCCCTTAACCTTGTATTTTCAAAATGGCTAATATACCCTTGTTTAATTAACACTAATTTTTTTGATTAACTTAATTAATTGAGTTTAGATTAAAACTTATGAAATTATGAATTCAGTAGATTAAACCTTTTGTCTTATGAGTTCGATCAAAAATTTTGATTCTTAAAATGTTATAAAGTCGGCAAGGTCTACGATTGAATATGGTGCCGACTAACTTTGGCCGACAAGGTCTACGGATGAAGAAAGTGCCGACTATCTTGGGCCGGCAAGGTCTATGAATGAAGAAGATGCCGACTATCCTTGGCCAGCTATCTTATAGTTGGCATATAAATATTTCCTTCACTGCCGGCTATCATATAGTCGGCATATACATATTTCTTACCCTGCCGGCTGACTAATAGTCGGCACACAAATAATTTCTAACATTGCCGGCTGTCTAATAGTCGGCAATGTAACCTTGCCGACCCTGGTTAATGTTTCACAATCGCCATGACTGTTATGAAAAGCCGGCATGATCTTCATGTTACGACCCTGCCGACTAATTCTTACATCCTAAGGTCGGCATCCTATTTTTTTAAAAACCATGCCGACCAAAAACCCTGAAAATCATCATTTTCGATTTCTCATCTAATATAACAATCAAAAACACAAAACAATAATGGGTTTGAGTTTAGAAATCACTTACAGTCTTCTTTTCACCGGTGGAGGGTTCTTTTCAACATTCTCAGGGATTGGATTTTTGGGTTTACTAGTTCCAACTTTTCCCTTACCTTTTTACTCTGATTTGGATCTTTTGATATATCATGTTGAATCTGTGCTGCTACTTGATCGTTTGGAATCAACCATTTTTCAGGAAAATCAAATTGGATGATTTGCAGAGATTTGTTTCTATGATTTTGATGGAAGATGTACATGAAGAAGAAGAAGAGAAGATTGTCTGATTAAGTAATAGGGTTAATTAGTGCAGGGGTACTAAAGTAACTTCACCCACTTTTGACCTCCCCTTAATAAGGGCACTATGTCCATATAAATCTGGGGATACCCCAATCAAGCCGGGATTAACAACAGCTATAATAAAATTCCCCTTTGTTGTACCAGGTTCCCGAGTCTTGACGAGGTTTAGATTCAAAGCAATCTCCTGATCTTTGTCCAAATCCAAAACTCTTCTGCTAAATTTATTTATCACTAAAGATCTCTTCGTCTTCCCCGAAACTGTAATTTTTCATCATTGATGATTTCAAATTGAAGCCAGGCAAAGTTAGATCTCCTTTGAAATCTGGGCTTATTGTTAATTGATTGAATTTGATCGGGATTGATTAATTGGATCGTTGAATATGTATTTTCTAATGGAGTTATTTTATTTGGTAATTTGATTTGTGATTTTTGTTTGTTTGGATATATAGAGATTAGATGGCGTGGTTAGGGAAATTCTCTTCAGGAGGTTTCCCGGATCTAGCTGGGGCAGTCAATAAACTAAGCGAAAGTGTTAAGAATATCGAAAAGAATTTCGATAGTGCTCTTGGGTTAGAAGAGAAGTCATCTGAATCAGGAGGAAGTGCAGGAGCAGGAGGAGGAGAAGGTACTACTCGATTTCATTATACAACTACTGCATTTCTGTTTTACTAGTAATTAGATCCCAATTGATTAGAGAATTACTTGCGTGTGAATTGTTGCCTAAAATGTTACTTAGAGGTGCCCCTGTGAGATCAAAATTTAGAACTTAGTTGCAACGAATCGTTATGATTAGTACTGGATTGAATGTGAATTGTTTGCCTAAATGTTACTTAGACGTGCCTGGTGAGATCAAAATTTAGAACTTAGTTGCAATGAATCGTTATGATTAGTACTATTGAATGTGAATTGTTTGCCTAAATGTTACTTAGACGTGTGCCCCGGTGAGGTCAAAATTTGGAACATAGTTGCAATGAATCGTTATGATTAGTACTCGATTGAATGTGGAATTGTTTGCGTAAACGACATGCCCCAATTGAGCAAAATTTAGAACTTAGTTGCAATGAATTCGAAACAATCTCACTATTATCAATTGCATAGGATCACATTTCGTATTTTACTTCACGTGTTTTCTAGTTTCATTGTACGAGGGATATGTTGAGTTTTATTTTTTATTTTTTTTGGAGGGTATGCTTATAAGGTTTTGATTTTGTATTGTTTGAATTATTTGTGGCATTAGCCTCGGGGTTATGGCCGTCTGGGTATGACAGGAAAGCATTATTTGAACCCATGATGGCCTTCATGGGGCAAAAAGGTGAAGAAGAAGAAGAAGAAGAAGAAGGGGATGACGATAAGGATGAGGAAGCGGAAAAAGCTGAACCTTCGGGGGTTTCTTCTGAGGAAGAACTGAAAAGAACAAATGATGTAGCGGAGTCTTTCTCGGAACAAAGAGCGTCTGTTGATAAAGATGATTCTAATGAAGGATCTCAAAATAAGGAGGAAAGAGATCATGCATCTGTAGAAGAAAGGACACTTGGTGAAGATGTTGATCAGCCTGATACTAACAAACCTAAAGCGGATTCAGAAGCCAAGGAGGTTGAAAAAGTTTACGTGTCCGAGGATTCTCATTCACAGATAGAGCATTTAGAAGTAGGAACCAGTGAAGTACCACAATTAGTTGAATCCTCACCAAAAGTGGGCGATGTGGAACAAGTGGAGAGTTCTGTTGTTGGTGGTGTGCCAGATGAAGCACGTTCTGTGACGGATGTAGAAGAACAGAAGGTAAATCCAGAAAGCACTGCTGAGGAAGGTTCTTATGTGCAAGTTGAGCAAGTTGATCATCAACAATCAGAAAATGTGAATGCTGCCCCAGGTTCAGATTCTACTAATGTTATAAGTGCTGAAAGTACCAGTGATTCGGCGCAAGATCCCTTTCCAAATGTACCAGACACAGACAGGGAGCATGATATGGTTGCTGTATCGGTACCTCATGAAGTTGTATCTGCCCCAGGTTCAGATTCTACTATTGATGTAAAGGGTCAAGAGGTTGATCTGAATACCAGCATTATTGAAGCACACATGCAAGCCAATGTCACAGAGGCTGATAACAAAGATCAACGATTAAGCACAGTTTCCAATGTGTCTGACCTTGTAGATGCTGCGCTTGAAATTGAGACATTGAAGACAGAACTAAAAATGATGGAAGCTGCATTGCTAGGGGCAGCTAGACAGTCTCAGGTGCTTCATACTTCTTAAATCAGTCTTATGCTCTATTATTAATACCACTATTTTACCTTTTGCATCGTAATTCAAATTTTTCTTGAACAAATTTTCGACGGGTTACTGGGTTAGAACCATCTCTATCGAGATGGCAGACCTATTCTATGTACTATCAATAGGATCAATTATAACAAGTAACACACTCATATTCCAGAAACACCGAAGAGCACGTAAAACAGAGTGAAATCTCCAACTATAAATTTATCCAACAAACATTTTCTTTGTAGCCTTTTGCTCGTTGCATATCTAATCCATAGACGTGAATTCAAGTATTAACTTAGACAATTATATAGCTTTCACTCTTAGCCTGACATATAAACCCTCTAATGTATTTCATCAAATTTCTGATATCTCTCTTGTTGCACTTTCTTCTCGTCGTTTTCATCTTGGCTTGCTTTATATTCAGTGATATATACAGCTACTTTAAGTTATTTGACCTTGTTTTTTCTGTAACTTCTACAATTCTCTGAAATTTATAATTTTTCAATGTTTTACCAGGCAAAAGCTGATGAAATTGCAAGATTGATGAATGATAATGAGCACCTAAAGGCTCTTACAGAGGATCTGAAGGTAGGTACTGTTTCAATACTGCATATTCTTGGAAAGAATTATGGGGCAATGCATTTGAAATATTCTTGGAAATACTCGTAGTCTCATCTAATCTTGGCTTACTTCTGTGGATTTTGGTTGAAATTGTCATGAATGTTCAACGTAAACACACCACATCATTTTTCCTTTTTCTTCTTTTCTTGGCTGCTGGTGTGCTTGCAAAGTTGCTCTTCATTGTTGGTTTGAGAATAGGCATGCCCTGCTAATTGAGTATTAACCATATCTAATGTAGCAATTAGAAGTATAGAGTATCTGCGTGTAACATGGTTCAACACAAACTGAACTCTAATCTTGCAAACTTGATATGCTAGAACACACATTTATTTTTAGTATTGTTGGCTTCCTGTTCATGTTGATAATTGATGATTAGTACAAATGCAGTCGAATAGGAATAAGTTGATAATTGATAACTAGTACAAGTAGGCCCATATGAACAATACGTAGGTTGTCATGGAAAAAAGAACCCTTCACATTTTGAATGAATTTAAGGTATCTAATCAATGCATTGTCTGGCTTATGGATGAGAAAGAGTCAAATCTAACCTGGCAAATTTATTGAAACTATCCTGACCTATAGTATTTCATTGATGAATGAGGCCATATCTGACGTGATTTGATACTTAGCTGCATGTTGAATGTTGACAATCTTTCAAACAATGATTGTAGTTTCCTGTCTGCTAAAATTGAGGTTTATGTACAGAGAAGATCAAGTGAAGCAGAGACTGAGGCACTTAGAGAGGAATACCATCAACGAGTGGCAACTCTTGAAAGGAAGGTAATGTAGTTCTTCAAATGATTCATTTTTTTATCAAAATCTAAAAGCTTGTCTTTTATCTACACCTTGTGTGTTGGCCTTTTCTCCTGGCAGTTCGTAATTAGTCATTCCACCTCCACCCTTCTATCAATTAGGTCCTCTTTTTATGAAGTGTACTTCTAAAATGTATCTGAACTCTCCATACCACCTTTGAGCTGATATCATATAATATTTCTCAATTTTTTTGTAGTTAACAACTGCAAAAATTTCGTGGTTTTTAAAATCTTAAGCATATGTTACTTACCATAAATTTGTCTTATCAAATAATATGGTTCACTTATTTTCTCATATGGGTCTGTTTTTTCCAGTCCTCTATAGCCAAATCAAATGTATGATTCTTGACACTTTGTATGTCAGGTCTATGCTCTTACCAGGGAAAGAGATACATTAAGGAGAGAACAAAATAAAAAAAGTGATGCCGCTGCTCTTTTGAAAGAAAAAGATGAGATCATCACTCAAGTTATGGCTGAAGGTGGGTTCTGAAGTTATACATGACAATATCTGTCTTTGTATGTTATTTATATTTTGGTTCTCAAACCAGCTATCATTTAGTTATTAAAGTAAAGTTGAGTGTATATCAGTTTGACTGATTTAAAGTTCCCCCGTAAGCCAGTCAAAATATGCTCGAGCTTAGGTAGACCCATTTTTACGGAAATTAGCATAGACCATTTCTTTTAGAGTTGAGTGTTGAATTCAGTTCTTTCTTGTCAGGTGAGGAGCTTTCCAAAAAGCAAGCTGCTCAGGAATCAACCATCAGGAAATTAAGGGCACAGGTGAGCTACCAGTCCTTTTGATTCTGCTCATTAAAAAAAAAAAAAAAAAAAAAAAAGGAAGATAATTTTATTACTTTCACATTTTAATTCCAAATTCTCTTTCCCGTATTGTTTCTGTGGAAGCTAGATCCGAGAGTTTGAAGAAGAAAAGAAGGGGCTAGTTACGAAGCTTCAGGTATAGATGGATATCCTTTGTCATCTGCTTCTTCTTCTGCATAGTGTTTTCTTTATGGTGACTGCTATCGGTCTTAGACCTTTCATGTTGTATTTTTCAGGGAGAAGAGAACAAAGTGGAGAGTATTAAAAAAGACAAGGCAGTGACCGAAAAGTATCTGCAAGAAATCATAGAGAAACATCAATCTGAACTTGCAGCTCAAAAAGAATTTTACACTAATGCTTTAAATGCTGCCAAGGAGGCTGAAGCATTGGCAGAGGCTAGAGCGAACAGAGAGGCTAGGTCTGAACTTGAGAGTCGTCTGAGAGAATCAGAGGAGCGTCAAAGTACATTGATTCAAACACTTGAAGAATTGAGGCAAACTCTAAGCAGAACGGAACAACAGGTAATACTTGTTGGACACATCTGTTATCCCAAAATTATCCTAAGCACTATAATCTGATTAATTTATAATTGACATACTAGGCAGCATTTAAAGAAGACATGTTCCGTAAAGACATTGACGATCTTCAAAAGCGCTATCAAGTGAGTTTAACCTCCTTACTTTCTACTGGCTTCCAATGTTAATGCTGTTTATAGTCATTTTTATTGATTCCGTGTTTTTTTTTACATTTTGTTTGTAGGCAAGTGAGCGTCGATGCGAGGAGCTGGTTACGCAAGTTCCTGAGTCTACGAGGCCACTTTTGAGGCAGATAGAAGCTATGCAGGTTCTTTTTCTTCTGTCCCTGTGACACTGTAGTCATGAACTCGTTCATAAGAATTTGTATGCCCACTTAAATTATGGTGAGAGAAGGATGGGCTTTGAGCTTTGTGTATTTAATCAATGCTTGCAGGAGACAAGTGCGAGGAGGGCAGAAGCTTGGGCTGGTGTGGAGCGATCCCTTAACTCTCGACTCCAGGTCATATAGTATTTTTGATTACTGCTGGAGGCCTTATATGCAAGTATCGTTCTATGTCTCTATTCTGGCTTACATTTACTATTTGATATACAGGAGGCAGAGGCCAAAGCAGCAGCAGCCGAGGAAAATGAGAGAGCCATGAATGAACGCCTTTCTCAAACCATATCTCGAATGGCTGTTCTTGAAGCGCAGGTTTCTTAATTAATTTAGTTGAATTATTTGGTAAATGATTTCTTAATTGTTTGCTTACATGTGCTCGGTGTTTCAGATCTCATGTCTTAGAGCCGAGCAAACACAGTTAAGTCGGTCTCTTGAAAAGGAGAGACAAAGAGCATCTGAAAATCGCCAGGAATATCTGGCAGCAAAAGAGTCAGTTGCCACCTATGAAGTTCGTGTCAATCAACTTGAAGAAGAAATCAAGGAGCACAAGAAGAAACACAGACAAGAACTGATGGATCTAATGTCAGACAAGGAACTATTACAGCAGGTAGTTTTGAGTATGGTGACCCAGGGTGTGTATTGACAAGCATGCCATATACATTGTTCTTAAACTTATGCTACAAGATACTGTCTCCAGAATCTTGTTGTTGATGTTGTTTGTGTTCGATACTGTCACGAGATTTCTGATATTGGGACCTATATTTTTTTTACAGGAATTAGAACGGGAGAAAACAGCTAGATCAGATTTGGAAAGGAAGTCTCGTCTTCAATCTTCTGTACCTGATCAATCTCCTACAAACAAAAACATTAATACCTATCTTGAAAATGGTAAATTGTTGGTGGATTTTCTTTGGTTATATTACTCAGGTCTTAATCTTTTTTCCCCCTTCATAATTACCGTTTTTATGTATTCTGATCTATTGGACTTTCACCATTTTATGTAGGAGGCAACTCCATGCGAAAGCTTTCAAGTGCTGGAAGCCTTGGCAGCATGGAGGAAAGTTTTTTCCTGCAAGCATCTCTTGATTCATCCGACAGTTTCTCTGAGAAGAGGCTTAGTGAGGCAACCATGACCCCGTACTACTTAAGGAGCATGACGCCAAGTGCTTTTGAATCTACCCTCCGCCAGAAAGATGGCGAGCTTGCTTCATACATGTCCCGTTTGGTATGGGTTTCTGTTATTTCCTTTCTCATTTTCCACGATCATTACAAGTTAATCTAGAATCCTATATTTGGGTCAATAAAAGCTTATTAATCTTTGGTTAAGAATATTAGTTTGGGGAACAGCATGTGTAACTAATAGTCTAATACTTGTGAATCATACTTAATAAAACTAGACAGTGATCTTAGCATATGGTATGCCATTCTTATCCCTGTTTCCAGGGTTCATCTTCAAAGTTGTATCACAAGTTAGTTGGGGTGGCGGGTTATGTTAGTTCGTAGAAAATTTTAGTTTCTGTTCTTGCTAGCTCCTGAACTGGTCGAGGTTCTTGTTAGCTCATAATAAAATTCTTTTTTATACTTGCTTTTGCTTGTTGCCATTACTTAATTACTTAGACATGTTTATTGTTGTGTGCTACAGATGCTCAAAATAGGTCATTTTTGTTTTACTTAGCAAGTTATGTGACTCATGTATAGAAATTTCATTATCAGGCAACTTCTTTTCGATGAAAGATAAAAGTCATAAGATTGGGCCTTTTTGTTGCTACCTCTGTCCATTGACTTTTATGCTTTGTACTCTTTCAGGCATCCTTGGAATCTATTCGCGACTCTCTTGCTGAGGAGTTGGTCAAAATGACAGCAGAGGTCAGTACATGCACATTTTGACTCTTTGCTTGCTCCCCCTTGTGATATCATCTAACATTATGCTCTAATGATGTCCAGGTTGAAAAATTGAAATCAGAGGCGGCTATTCTGCCTGGTTTAAGAACAGAGCTTGAAGCCCTAAGACGAAGGCACTCTGCAGCGCTTGAGCTAATGGGTGAGCGCGATGAAGAGGTATGCATTTCTTAATTTGTTCCTCAAAAATATTTACTCCATCAAATCATTTACCTGCTGAGGCGTGAACATCAAAATAATCAGCCATCAAATTATCTTTATGAGAGGTCCCATATAATAGTGTATTCACACCGTAAGAAGTGGTGGTATTGGGGTCCTAACGCTCTTGGTTTGTTTGTGTAGCTGGAAGAACTTCGTGCTGATATCATGGATGTGAAAGAGATGTATCGTGAACAAGTAAACTTGCTTGTAAATAAGGTACTATACTTGCATTCTCTTAAAAAGAAGAATGCATTCCCTTCCTTTTTCTCAAGTGTTCTGCGATTTTCGTTTTCTTTCAGTAACCCTTTGCTTTCTCCCATGTTAACAGATTCAAATATTGAGTTCTTCTGTTAGTGCCGCTTGAACCTTCCAAGGGTGTGATTGTCATAAACTGTTTCAAAACAATCCAAGGCATTGTATACAGAAGTACAGCTCGATCCCATCTGTATAGAGTAATTTGACGGCGACATCCATTTATAACACAGCAAGCTTCAAGAATGTTATCGCTGGTAAAGGAGGTTTGGTTCCTAAGGATTCAGATTTTTAATTTCGAAAGGTCTAGCATCCAGATGATTGCAAAACAATGTCAATTCCACCTCCCATTGTATCCTAGTTGACGGAGCTGCCCTTTTTGATTGTGCGCTGTACCAACTCATTTTATAGATGAAGTTTGATTAAATCTGTTTTTTTCTAAAATAGGCCTAGAAGCTTTCTGTGTTTCTTCCTTGAATATGAATACTGGTAGTTATGTAAGATTTACATCTTCTCTTTTTTGTTCAGTTTTCCGATGTCAGTTGCAGCTCTTCTACTCTAGCCACCAACTGAGGTGTTCATTTGCCAATTGTATAAATACAATTTTAAGTGTGCATCTATGGACACTCAAAACAGTTTCAGTTTTCCGGTGTTCAATTTTACTTGTGAAGGAAAAAGCTGGAAGCCATGGCGAGCTGGGCCCTTGGCGGGTTTGGTTTCATGGTCTTGGGGGTCTAGTTTTGCTTTGATGACACAATTAAAATGCAGAGAAGGAAGAGACAGCTGAAAAGAAACTAGCAAGTGGATTTCATTTAAAGAGATATTACACTAAATTCCATTAAATGAATTATATGAATTGCAGAGAATTCAGGTAGGAGTTGTCACTTGAACAAAGGAGGAATCACTGTTGGCTTTGGTCTGATCAAAATTGGTGGTAACTTTTGTATCCATTTATCGGTCTCAGGGATAAGACAGCCATGTAACATTTCATATGTTGGAGTTTTAATGTTGTACGCAAGACAGCCTCTATTCTCCACAATGATGATAACATTTGGATCCACCGGATTTATATAGACGGCCTCTACTTTTGATGATCTATAACCCTCGAGTTCGTATTCTTGTGCACAATTTGCCAGTTGAATAATCCTCCATTAGCGTGGTCATGTTGATCAACTAGCCACACACTGAGAAAAGCTTTATAGTCCGTTGTCTGTGATTTGGCCACAGTAGAAGATGCACCATTCTGACTCCCCAAAGAAAGTGTGGTAAAACTTACGATCATATAACCAACGTTCATCATGCTTGTCCGGGGTGATCTTAGGAAGAGCCATTGACCTGAATCGATCCCTGCCATTTTCAATGTTTTCTAGAGTGTTATAACATAACAAGATGCGTTCACGAGTTTCTGATACTTCAGCCGTCCAATACAAGACACCATGACGGATAAACATTTCCTCGAAACAGCTAAACCATCTTCTAGATCTCTGTTGTTCTCTAAGACTAGGAAACGTTTTCCATTCCTCGTTATCAGAGGAAAAGATTTGGAAGGTGAGGTTATTGCCCATAACATCAGCATAGACATAAACCAGCTTAAAGTTACATATACAATATTGGCTAAGCGACACAGATTCACATACCAATTTGGTGCAGTGATGATAACCATCTTTCGAACCATTATGTGGTCTTGGAGGGAGGGAGACCCATTGTTTTGTCAGGGGATTGCATATGCATAAGTAAGTGTTATGATTCTGATCTGTTGAATGAAGCTTCTGATACCAAGCCGTTGCTACATGAATCTAAGATGCATATTTTTTCTAACTTTTGCTCGTTGAATGGTTTTGTATTTAGAAGAAATTCAAAGGATAAACCACTATAATGACGGTTAATGAATTTGTGGGCATCTTGATTTAGATATAGTTGGACTTTTAGGTCTGAGAGATCATACATGACGATCCATGGGATTTTACTAATGAGAATGTTGGATATTTTGTTGATGAAAGATGGTTCAGATAAAAGAGAATTCCATAACTTTGATACACACCGGTTTTAATGATGGAAGACGAAAGAAAATCTCGTACAATACCTCCGTTGGCAAATCAACACCATACTCTTTACTCATGCTTGATGATGACGACATATCCACAACAAGTTGCTCTGAGAAAAGAATAAGAATCAGACTAGGTAGTAGGTATATTCTATTAGGGGTTTTCCTCTTGGAGAAGAGAGGCTGGAGTAAAGAAGATCACGTTTTTATTTATACAACAAGGTATCACAACTGTTTGTAGTTTTAATGTTAGACGGGCCGGTTAAGGTTATATATAGTCGGGCCATTCATTGGACGTTGGATTGAACGTGGATGCCAATCTGAATTAGATGTGGCGGTTTAAATGGACGGCCTGTCCAGAACCCTCGTATAGTTTTGGTTATAGAAAGGTTCAGTGAATGGGTTTACCCAATCCATATACAAAATCCATCATATACTGCACATTGCGGTGGTGAATATAACAAACCCTAAGAAAAACACAAACCATAACAGAGATATACAAGAGCAACATACGTATATGATGGTTGTTGATTGTTCTGCCATGAAGGAAGGTGGTTTACCAGAAGACATCTTGTCAGAGATTTTTCTTAAACTTCCAATGAAATCAATCAAAAGGTTTAAGTGTGTTTCAAAGGTATGGAAATCTATTCTCTCTTATCCTAATTTTATGCAAAACAAATTCAAAACATTATTCACGGAACCTAAACCATGGGCAATCTTTTCAAACCATGTTATATCTTGTCGACATCATCCCCCTGATCTTAAAATTCCTAGCAAATTTATTCATACACAACTTATGTCATCTTCCATTGACTTATCTGGTTATGATGGGTTCTCCTTTAGTTTCCTTAAAGCATACATATCTGATAAAAAATCTGATGAAAACTCTAGGGACCTGCTTCATGTTTTATCTTCCAACAATGGTTTAGTTCTTTGTTCAGTTACAAATTACAGTACGGAAAGTAAGCGTTATTTTGTCTGCAACCCGGTTACGCAAGAATGTTTTCCGCTACCTCCACCACCGAAAAATAGTGATGGTAAGTTTTTATATGGTTTGGTTTGTGAAACTTCGTCAAGGTTCTGAGAGTACTTTCAGAGTAATGCGTACTCGAACGTCTTTAGAGAATTATAGTTTCGAGGTTGAAATCTACTTCCATGATTTGAATGAGTGGAGAACATACAATGTTTCATATCTTCAACCACAAGCACAAGACAATATGAGGAGATATGGTTCCAAAAGCAATGTCATTACTCATAATGGAGTCGTGTATTGGTTGGAAGGAGAACGGAGAAAAGTGGTTGCTGCTTATGATTTTAAGATTAACAACTATGGATGTGATAGTCATCATTGCAATGTGCTCAATCATCCTGTACCGGGATTACACCTTTCTTCGTCTAGTGAATGTCTTGGGGTTTCTGAAGATTGTGTTTGTTACGGGGTAATTGACGGCCACACTTTGATAATTTGGGTACTTATGGAGGATGATCACTCTATCGAAGAACCCGTTTGGAACTTAAGGCATGAGATTGAATTATCAAATTCTAAATGTTCGTTAATGGGTTTCAGTCCTATTGATCGTGATCTTGTTATATTGCAATGTGGTGACCAAATTTTTCCTTTCGACGTCACAACAGGAAAGTCCGAATCTTTACAGCGCCTATGTGTTCCAGGTAGCGAAACTTCTTTTCAAATTCAACATGGATACTCTACGTTTATGGTAATGCCAGCACTGACAACCATCTCCAAGGCGAGAAAATAAAGTGGAATTTGCTTTAAAAGATGTAGTAGATCTTATGTGTACATCGTCGAACATGTCAAATACTACAATGCATAATTTGTGAAGGTCAGACCAATAAACAAATACACTCACAAATGGTGTGTTTTTTTGTCTCACTATTTTGTAGTTTCATGCTATGTTGTAAAAAGCACCCTGGGCGCTTGCCTAGGCGCCCATGAGAAAAGCCGCCAAAGTGTGACTAAGTTTTGAGTTTTTAAAATTTTCCTTGACGCCTAAGCGCGCATTGAGCGCCTAATACAACATAGGTTTCAAGTGCTTCATTCTTCTCTTTTAGTTGACCCTGGGTTTTAACTATTGAATGAAATCTTCCATGGCATTAAGATGCTTAATCAAAGAAATATCCGGAAGGCATTGCAGATGTAATAGAGGCTAGACAAGCACTAATGGCTTTATGAAGTACTGGTAATTTAATCTGTTATCCGTATGTTTGCTTTGGTAGTTATTGCCTACCGGCCTTTTCAGCTTATAAGCCCGACCAAGAGGCAATATTCTAGTTCCATTTTGGCCGAGTGGATTTTTGTAATTTATTTTTTGATGCTCTACATTTTTTCTTGAGATGACTTCTTTCCCATGTGAATGAAGAGATAGAAAATCTGAAGTTCTATTCATGTCGATCTAACAAAAATGACGCAAGTTTTCGCACAGTTTTTTGGGTCTTATAGGGAGTATTTGTTAGGTTAGTAGTGCAGAATTCAAACTTCATTTTTTCGATTTCCCTCAGCATTTACCCCTCAAAAGCAAGTATTTGCACACATTTTCATTAAGCGAAAAAAAGGAAATCATATTTATTTCATTTTTTATTCAGTCACTACTGTGTAAACGATGAGTTTAGAGTTCATGAATTATCTGATCTCCAAGATCATTTTTATTAACATAAGGAAAAGCCTTTGTTACTATCATAGATAAGACAAAATTTTAGCAATATCATTGTGAAATTTAAAATGATTAACCCGCTAAAAGAAACCTTGAACTAGCTCAGTACATTCCCACCTTGATACTATAGCAATGGTCTGCACAAACCTTGCACTTTGGTGCCCAACATGTTATTAATTTTGGGTCAGATGGTAAATCTTTTGCAGCTTAACCTCAAAACAGAAAATCTTTTACAGCATAGTTGTTCCTTTCGCACAGTCAACCGTATAAAAAAGTGTGGAGAAAGAGGCCTTCCTGCTCTCATTACTAGCACCAAATTTGTCCTATTTTGCTAACCTCGTTCATTCACTCCCAGACAGATTCTAAATCAGGTTAGTCCTAGCTTAAATCTTAATATTACTCTACTTGACACATGGTTTTTACAATTAACTTAACATAACGTCCCTATAGAGAGCTGGCTAAATTATTGTGTCGGACTTATTGTTTTTCCCATATTCTTAAAAATGCAGATGAAGCAAGTGATGTTTTAATATTTTGAAGGTATACGAAGATCATTCCAAACATCACCCATCCGTTGATACAATCTCACTTGGTAGTGTAAAAACACAAGTTGTAGGTTCGGTTATACAACTGCATTTCCAATATGAGTCGAACCTTACAAGCTAAAAGGTTCGGCTTGCAATTTGGATATTGTATCAATCGGACATTTCCTTGGTGATCTAATTTTTCGAACAATCCTGACCCTCAGATTGACTCGCATTTGCTCAATTAATTTTTTATTGTTATATTCTCTTTTTTTTCCTTAGTAATACTCCGTCCGTCCCAAATTTGATGACTTAGTTGTAACTATACCCTTACAAGGAGGAGAGAGGAGAATTTTTAAGTATTTTGTACAATTATACCCTTATAGATTATTAGTAGTAAAATTTAGAAATGATTTATCTCTTAAACCATACCACGGATATTTGTAAACTTTATACCATTGGAAAGCATAACACCTACGTAACGAATATAAACATGACTATCAAATTTTACATATTTTTTACACTAATTATAATTAATTAAAAGGGTAATTTTAGTAATATTCTATTGTTTGATGATATATGTCACCCATTTTGGGACAAAATTTAAAACTAACTAGGTTATCTAATTTGGGATGTAGGGAGTATTAGGTGATAACAAAAATGGAAAGAAGGATGGAATTATCATTTTTGTTACAATCTTGGATAAATATACTATTTGAATCATTTATCAGTCGTTTGGTAATTGTATCATGGCCACCTGTTGTATCAACCCCTTATTCTTTGTTTTTTTGATGACTATCCTTACTACTTATTTCTTCTCATTTACGACCTGAAAATACCATTGACATAATTATCGAAGGAACCCAAAACTAAAAATTTCCATTGAACCACCATCCAAAAGTCAAAAGTTTGGTTGAAATGAAGCTTAGTCAAAAGTTTGGTTGAAATGAATCTTAATCGAACATGGAATTTATCCAAAATAAACAAGGTTCGTCCGAAAATAATTTACCAGATAATCAGCCGAACATGAAGGTTTTCTTCACTATAATCTGGGTTCGGCTGAAAGCATGATAGTTCAGTATCAGCCGAATTGTTCTTCTGAAACATAAAAATCGAAGAGCAAAAATTTGGGTTCCAATATGCGGATCTGGAGCTAAATCTCATGTTCAACGCTTCACACAACTCATTTTATAGTTATGGTTTTCAAAAATTTATGAATCAAGACTAAAAAAATCAAAACGATTTGATAATGATTAGATTAGGTTAGGACTAAGAATGAAAATAATTTTTGATTTTAATTAGTCTAAGTTTATGTTTTAAATTTAGATAAAGAGTTTTAAGTAATTTAAACTAATTAAAGGTAATTTAGTAATCTATCCACTGCTAGGATATCCATATCCAACCTAGATGGGAAAACGATTTTGTATGCCTCAAAACAGATTTCACAAACCCTAAAAAAAAATACCATAGAAAGAGGTAGAGACAGAATTGGATCGTATACGATAATGGCGGATTCATCTTGTTCCACCATGAAAGAAGATGGTTTACCAGAAGGTATGTTGTTTGAAATCTTTCTTAGACTTCCATGGAAATCAATCAACAGATTTAAGTGTGTATCAAAGGTATGGTTATCCATCATCTCGGACCCAAATTTTATGATCCTTCTTCTTGTGTCTGTAGTGAATGCCTTGGGGTGTCTGAAGATTATCTCTGTAATGGAAAAATTCAAAAGAACACTTTGAGAACTTGGGTACTTATGGAGGATGATGTCGAAAATATGTTTGGAACTTAAGGTACCAAATTGAATTACCGGATTTTAATTCGAGAAAGCTTTCGATAATGGGTTTCAGTCCTTTGGACCGTGATGTTGTCATCTTGGATTGTGGTAAGCAAATTCTTCTTTTCGGCGCCACAACAGGAACCCATCAGAAAGTTCTACAACGCCTTTGTGTTCCTCCTAGCAAAAGTTCTTTTAAGATTCAACATGGATACTCACCGTTTATAGTACAACCAACGCTGACAACCATCTACAAGGGGAGAAGATAAAACTCTGTTTGAAAGGTATATGGCAGTCTTCAGAGTCTGTAGTCCGATCCTATATTTATTTTCCGGTCTCTCCATTTTGTAGTTTGCAAGTGCACTGTTTGTTGTCTCTTTCAGTTGATCTTGGCTTGGCTTGGGTTTGAATAAATTTTAAATAATGAATGAAATTTTATATACACTTGCTTAAATTTCCAATGCCATTATGCTTTCGTTTAAGTTATTTCAGTCTTATATTTCCAGATGAAAATTCTGGATGAATCCACGACTATCACCATAGATGCTTCACTTTAGGATTGTACTACTAACAATGGGATACGAAACCTTTTTAGCTTCCTCTTCCGTAGTTAGAAGTAGAATTCATCAACAACTACCTATAAAGAAGTTACAAACTCTGATTCCAAATCATTCTTTCTAATTCACAGCCTTTTCTCTCAAACTCTAAAAAAAAAGCAGCCCCTTTTTTTTGTTTTCTCTTTCAGATCAACAATTACCTATACATTCACCCAAACCTGATTGCAATTAGTTTTATTGTATTCCACTAAATTTCAGACTTCTTCACCTCTTTCTGGAAAAGGCGGTTCCTTCTCTTCCCAATCAATCATTCAGTGGAGATTATGGGTGAAGAAAAAGGTGCCAAAGAAGTAGTAGTATCATCATCAATTGAGAGAAATAGGGTTTATAAAATGTGTAGAGTCTGCACCACCAAAAACAATTTCGCATCTCCAATACGCCGATGGTACAATAGTATTATATTTATGGAGGCAAGTTGGATCCAATGCTACAATATTTACGCGTTCGGTGGCAGTTGGAGTAAGTTGATGAGTTGAATACTTGGGCACAAAAGCTAGGATGTGACACTTACCTATAACCTATCTGGGTCTGCCTTTGGGTGTGGACTTCAAGTCAAAATATATTTGGGATCAGGTGTTGGAAAGGTTTGAGAGGAGATTAGTTACTTGGGTGAAAAGGCTACTTTCGCAGGGAGGCCGCTTGACTCTTGTACAATCAGTTCTGTCAGACTTGCATATCTATTATCTGTTCTTGTTTCAAGCTCAAAAGAGTATAATCCTAGAACTCAAGAGAAAGATGCGAAATTTCGAGTAAGGCAGATGGCTTGAAAGGTATACATTGGGTGGCCTGGTCCAATTGTTGCAACTCTTCGATTATGGCGGCTTGTGAATTTAAAATCTCGAGATAGTGGATATTGCCTTCTTAGCAAAGTGGCTTTGGCGATCCACCAAAGAGAAAAACAGCCTTTGGGTTACCGTTATCACATCGAAATTTAACCTCAATACTACCAGGCTACTTGCTCATCCAGTGAAGCTTCCATATGGATCGAGTTGCTTGGCAGTGATTTCTAAACTGTCTTGTATGTTTTCAAAAAATTTAGAGAAGAGAGGAGTCACCAATTCTGGTCAAGGTGGGATTTGCGACAATGCTATTGAAACAGCTGATCATCTTATGCTGCATTGTCATTACACTTTAGAGATGTTGAAAGAAAACTAATTCCAGTGGTTCCAAGGTGGCGGTGGTTTATGCCTGATATGGTGGTGAATTTCAGGGATGTTGGTGCGTTAATCTGGACCTCTTTGGTGCATGCTAAATTGCGACTTCTATAATAACAAAAAATCGGAGTTTTGGGCTGGATCTTTTTAAGAAAGGTCCAGGATGGCTCTAAACACTAACCCTAATCAGTCTCTACTTAACCCTATATATATTTATAGACGGCACCACGTAATACAGTAAAAAAATAAACAGGATCGTATATGATGGTTGATTCATCCATGAAAGTAGATGGTTTACCAGAAGGTATGTTGTTTGAAATCTTTCTTAAACTTCCATGGAAATCAATAAACAGGTTTAAGTGTGTTTCGAAGGTATGGTTGTCTATTATCTCTGATCCTAATTTTATGAACACTAGATTCAAAACATTATTCGTAGAACCTAAACCATGGGCAATCTTTTCAAACCACGTTATACCTAATCAACATCACCCGTCTGATATGAAGATTCCTAGCGAACTTAGCCATACACAATTTTTATCATCTTCCAATGAGTTATCTGGTTATGATGGGTTTTCCTTTAATTTCCTCAAAACATATAGATGTGATGTAGAACCTCGGAACCTTCATCTTTTAGCTTCAAGCGATGGTTTAGTTCTCTGTTCTATTGTAAATTACCTTAAGCAAAGTGCGGATTACTTTGTCTGTAATCCGATTACGAAAGAAAGTGTTTCACTCCCTCCACCACCTAGAAAAGGTGTTGGTAAGTTTTTACATGGTCTTCTCTGTGAGACAGATTCTTCTTCTTCGGAGATTGTTTCGGTGAGTACTTTCAAGGTAATGCGCACACGAACTTCATTTGAGAATGTTACTAGTTTCGAGGTTGAAATCTACTATTCTGACTTGGATGAGTGGAGAACATATAATGTAGTATACCTTCAACCTCGAGACCATACTTGGGGATATGAATCCAAATGCAATGCCATTACTCATAATGGAGTCGTGTATTGGTTGGAGGGACGTGAATGTAGGGTTGTTGCTTATGATCTCAAAGTTAACAACTATGATTGTGATAGTCATCATTGTATTGCGTTCGATTTGCCTACCACAGGAGAACATCAAGGTCACGGCGGCTACTATCGTGTCGGTCCTTCTAGTAAGTGTCTTGGGGTGTCTGAAGATTATGTTTGTTATGGACGAATTTTAGACAACACGTTGACAACTTGGGTACTTATGGTGGATGATGATTATATTGAAGAATCTGTTTGGAGCTTAAGGCATGAGACTGAATTACCGAGTTTTAATTCGAGAAAGATTTCCCTAATGGCTTTCAGTCCTATGGATCGTGATATTGTCATCTTGGATTGTGGTAAGCAAATCTTGGCTTTTGACGTCACTACCGGAAAATCAGAGTTTCTACAACGCCTATGTGTTCCTCCTAGCGAAAAGTCTTTTCAGAATCAACATGGAATCTCACCGTTTACAGTCAAACCAACACTGACAACCATCTCCAAGACGAGAAGATAAAACTCAGTTTGACTGGTATATGACAGTCTTCATAATCGGTAGTTTGATTCGTTTGATTCTATATTTACATTGTGGAAGATGAATATTACTCTTGGTCAGATCAAGTACTACAATGCAAAGTTTGTGAAGATCGACCAATTAATCAACAGAAGGAGTTATTTTCTTGTGTCTTGTGTCTCTTTTCTAGTTTGTAAGTGCATTGTTTGTTTCTCTTTTAGTTTATTTTGGGTTTGAATAAATTTCAATTATTGAATGAAATTTTATGCACTTGCTTGAATTTCCTATGCTTTTCTTGTTGTCTCTCTTATTTATTTATTTTGGGTTTGAATAAAGTGACCTTCCAGATAAATATTCTCACGGAGAACTCAATATTATCTCCATGGCTAAATTTATGGAACGCTTGATTTAACAGTTAGTGCCCTGCTGGCCTTATGAGTTCCAACAAAGATGTAATGCTTCAATATAGGCCAAGCCTTTGCATTGGGCAGACTGGATTTTTGGTACGTTTTTGGTTAGTTTCATGATTGTGAATGAAAAAGGTTTGATTTGTAATGGTTTTTGGTTGTTTTCACGAGTATCTCCATGTAAGGTTTTTCTTTTCATTTTGTTTGATTTGTAGAAAAAAGTCCATCAGAAGACAGTGGAATTCACACAGTGCTTACCAAAAAAAAACCAAAAACCATTGTGAATGAAATTTGAATAATAGCACATCAAATGAATTCATGACAGTAGATAGCTCTCCCTATCTCCTAATTAAATTTCAAGATCACAATAATTGAACAAACTAGCTGGCAAAAAGATGGTGTAAGCTACAAGTTCTGAAATATAACTAAAGAGCTATTCCCGTCTTTCCAAGTTCTGAAATATGGATTTGGTAAAAAATTATCATAATGAATTATACCTGGCCTCGGATTTACTACAAAATTTGAAAACTGATTCAGCAGATAAGTAAACCAAACCATCACTCTTTCACGCAAATAGAAATGAAAAGAGATAAGTTAGGGTATTATACTGACCCATAAAAGTTTTCTTCTTCCCATTGTTACCAAACAATATACATTTGCCACCTGCACATGGATCTGGAAAAATCATCATCAAAGATAATAGTGAACTTTATTTTATAAACAGATTCGTTCATAAAGCTTGGAATGAATAAGCTAAAGTTGAAGAGCTCTGAATTCTAAAATCAGTTCAACGAAAGCCAATGTAGGATTCTAGCATTCTCATCGAACAACATAAGCAGCTTATAGGAACTGAGAAAATTACCATCAATTGCAAAGAGAGCAACACCCACTTCATTGTCTCAGTGAGAATTAGCTGCAACAAATCAAACAAAACGGTCATTTCAAGCAGATACATCTCAAAGAGAACAACAACCACTTCACGAGACAAATATGAGACAAAAAAAAATGTACTCACTCGATCTCGGAGTCACCAGAGACAACCAAGTATCCAACTTCGCAACACCAGCCTACACATACAGGAAAAAAAAAGGTTCATAAACAGTTCGCAACACCAGCCTAAAGAATATAACAATGCAATATCTACAAATACATGAACATGTAATTCAGAATAACTACATGTTCATGAGAAGAAATATATTCAGACAAGTTCCCCCAGTGCTGAAAGAACAAAGAGATGATGACTTACATGGAGTGTTGGATAGCTTCATAGGAAGCAGAGGCTGGCAGAAAATCATTCACAGCAACTTCCTTGTTCAAATTTTGTTCAGTTCGTATTTCATCTGCTAGAACTTCAACATACCCAACAGAATTATACATAAGTTTATCTTCCTCCAAGTACTCCCCAACTTCCTCTTGTCCTAGTGGTTCATTTCATTCATCCTCATAAATAGCAAATGCTCCAACAGCCTTAGACTCTCATACGTACTTGAAACTAGTATTACAAGATTGTAAGATAGTTTTAGCTAGATCATGAAAAATATCTAGAAATGCAATAATGTAAAAAACCTATTGTTTGTCATCATTGTGTTTGCTAATGACTTCGACATAATTGGCAACAAGATAGACAGAGTAAAACCCAACTCCAAAACGGCTCAATTAGATTGAGGCCACCACTTGTCTGCATTTTCTCTACAAAGGCTGTATGTATAGAAACCAATATTACCCATAGTTATTCACCATCAAACTAAAAAAGGGAGGGAAATGTAAATAAGAAGCCCCATATGTAGAAAAAACACCAGAAGTTGCAGATTTTGCAATAGCTCCCAAGTTTTTAAAAAGATCTTCCTTTTTTATTCCTATACCACGGTCATGAATTGACATGATTTTCTTTTCCTCATCTGATTTCATCTGCAAATAAACAAAACCAAAAATATTTTTAGTTACGGTAGATAAAGATGGCTATCAGCTCATACAAGCCATGGAATCTACACTTGTATAAACTTCACTAAAAGAAATATTCACCAGAATATCGAGCTTTGTATCATCACCTTCTCCTAGAATTTCCTTATACGTAAGAGCAAGGAACCTGATCTTATCCAAAGCCTGAGAACGGAAGCAAAGTTTGACATTAGAACCAACTCAACCACAACCGCGGAATCACTTACTAAACCAGAGTTCATATAGCAAACAATTACTTACATCATAAGCATAAGAAATTAGCTCCCTCAAGAAGAGTTAATAATGATATCCATAGAGCTGAGAAACCTCATCCTGGAACTCAAACTTCTTTGCGGATTTTCTAAGAGATTTCCTTGATATTGATTCTGACTCTCTGGTTAAAAACCACCACATTCAAACACCAATTAAAATCTTCTAATGATTACTGAATAGACAATAGAAAGAAAAAAAACAAAAACTAAACACATACCTCTTAACAACTTCCGAATCAGTGGATAATCCATGAGGAACAACACCAAGCTTATCTTCAATCTTTGATTCATAAACTAAGTTATCTGATTCACTTTCTTCAGCATTAGCTTGGTTCTTTCGTCCTGTTATAATCCAAAGGTCATTTCAACTTCAATCAGTACATGTGTATATATACAATCACTTTATTCAATCTTATTCGTTCTTAACATCAATAGAAACAAGCAATTAGAATAACTAAACAATCATATGATCATTTTAGTAACAATAACCTTAAAATAAAATTAAGAAAACCAAATCAGTAAGGTCATATCGCCTTTCACATTCCATGAAAACATCCAACTACATTAGATAGTGTGTGTTACTAATCAAGTTATAGATTTTCTAATATGATTTAAAGAAACACCAATCCATTATCCACTAAAGTGAACTTAAAAGACAAATGCGCAACAGATTCACATTCTTACCGAAAAAATTAACCAGAAAAGAAGAAAAAAAAAACTAAATTTTATAAGTGTTAGAAATCAAAAGCATACTGGAAAAACCAGTGCTTAACCAAATACATTAAGTGAACTGTCTAGAATCGACTGCAATTAGAGATTCACAAACAAGTTTCTCCTAAGAAACTAATCAAGGAAAACACTTAAAACTAGACTCTCAACCTTAAAATCAAAAATAGTAAACTAAATGGTAAAAACACCTCAAAATAAAATAAAATAACACTAACGATAATTATAAACAATCTCAGATTCATGCCTAAACAAGATCCACGATCAACTAAATGCGTGCAAAGTAAACTATCTATAATCCTCTATTTTCATATAGCAAATGCAATGATATCAAATCAAACCTAAAAGAAAAAAACAACAAACCTTGGTTTCTCGAGTCTTAGAAACCATAGTCTTTCTTGCATTTCTCACAGAGAACATAGATGGTGCAGATGGTGCCTTGATATCATACCAATCTTTCCTGGGAAAAAATGATCAACACTGCAATTGAAAAATACCATCAATACAAAGTTAATAGAAAAAATTAAACACAGATTTCTAAAATTACTTCTGATTTTTCATGATATACTTATATATTAATGGTTTTCTTTCGTTAATATGGTTTCAATCCAAACATCAAATTCTAGTTGATGATACAACCTACCCATCAATCTTTTCCAGATCATGAGAGTTTCTTTTTTTCCCGATTAGAAAAAGATCAGAAGTATTTTTTTCATTATCAATTATCTGGTGAGAAAACCACAGTTAGATGGCGTGATGTCGTAGTTAGATGAAATTATATCCGACAAAATCTTGTGGCTAAGATTCTGCTAAAATTTAAAATTTTTGGGTTAGCAAAAAGATTTCCAAACTTGAGCTCAATTTATTTATAAGATAAAAGATAGTCTTTAAAAGCTGTAGTTTTATCTTATCTTTTCAAGTGCTTTATTTTTCTCTTTTAGTTTCTCCAGAGTTTTAATAAATTTCAACTACTGAACGAAATTTTAGATACACTTACGTGCATTTCCAATATTAGATTTTTTTATGAAGTCATTTACTCAACGGGAATGAATTAACGAAAGAACCAGCTGGCATCTCCATGGAAATGTGCATCTAATTCTAGGGCCATAATAGGCCCATGGACTTTAACAATGGACATTAACTTGGAACCTCTTGGAAGATTTGCCCCACCATTTTTCATAACATGGATTTTCACCACCTCCCAGGAGTTCTTCCGTTCACCAGCTTTGTTTTCATATGCGCTGGTGTTTGCCGTTCGGCCCCTTCTTTGTCTTCTGCTTCACCATCTTCTATCCTTCCCACTGCAGTACTAACAGAATGAAATAAAGGAATTGCTAATTTCTTCCATCTGAAAATCCCTTTCTTCTTCCCAACCAGTTTTTCAATCTGACCTTGCATGGAGTCGCATTGATTCTGAATCCTATGGACATCTTCACGCAACTTCTTTATCTCCATATGCCGATATGCCACATCACGTTTCGAATGCCAACGTACAGGGGTCTTATTAGGAGGGGGAGGGTTTGGACTTCGAAGTTCATTGCATGAACCACTCAAATCAAGTAGACGGCTGAACTTTGATTGCTCTGAGTAGAGAACTTGAATTACAGCTCGCACAGGTAACCTCTCGTTTTGTGCAGCATGGTATGATGCTTCAGGCGAGAGTTTCTGGCTGTCGATCAATCTACACAGAATTTTCCTTTCTTGTTTCGACAGATTTGGATGCACCTACACAGATGAAACATGCACCGGTCACAAGATTTTTAAAAAATTCCTTCCCTGTGAATTTTTGAGGACTTTCCTAAAGGAACTTAAAGATAGCCGTCGGACTCAAAATGTAGCCTTTATTAGCTTAAACAACTAAAGAAAATGTGCCCTGTGAAATGAAAAGCATACTTACTTTGAGGTAGGTATCGATGGCTCGGTACAACCCATCATCTGCTATACGGGCGTGGTTGGGAAGAGCTCCGGCAAGTGAAATGAACTCCAACAGTGGCAAATTTGAGTCAAGAGCTGCCTCTGCAAGGTAAGCGTCAATCAGTCTCGCAACCTTAACCAGAGAAGTCCCGTTCTTTGACACTTCATCAAGGTTGAAAAACCTTTGTACCAAACGAAGAACAAGTTCAACATCCAGCAAAGTCTCACATGTATGATCAAAAGAAGGTATCATTAAATCTTTTAGAATAGCGTGATCGAGTTGCAGTGAAATCCTCTTCTCAAGCTCATCTCGATAGTTCATCTGAACTCCAAACATATTCGCCGTTCGGAGAAGTCTCAGTAAGAAGTCACAAGGTACATAATTTTTCTCAGAAGGAAGTATTCCAACTAAGGTCTCAACAAAGAATCTTTTCTTCATCCACAAATCTGCAACACTCTCAGTTGAACCTGTCAAAGTTGCCATCGGACTTTTATTGGGTTCTTCGGCTGAAAGATCAGGGAGCCATTTTGATGCATAATTTGCAATAATAGATGAAATCAGATCAGGTCTAACTCCTTTCTCTTTAATTATGTACAGGTTTTTAATGAAGTGATCCATGTCAAGAATACATGCATCGTCAAACCAAGATTTGCTCGTGTAGTTCGTATGTGCTGTTGTAGGGATGACTATAGATTCAGGTATTGCAATGATGTTCTTCATTGTTTTGCTTAACACCGGAGGAAAGTTCTGATTTTGTAATGGAATGAACTTGTGAAGCAGACATATATAGAGAAAATGAAGTGACATGAACCTAAGTTTTAGAGAGATATACAGTCTTAATCGATCAAGCAATAATCAGTACGTACTATACTAATTATCTAAAGGAGAATCCTTTAAGCTGATGTGGCGGCAGTACATTCTTCCACATGAGCACTGAAATGAATAAAAATCTAATTCAGCGAAACTGTCTTTTAAACGACATGGACAATAAGTTTAAGACACACGTTTTTTAGAGAGAGATGTGTGAAGCAGTAACTGAGACCTTTTAAACAAAGATAAATGGATAAAATGTAACTCAGCAAAATTGTTGTTCAGACGGTAACTTAAGATATCGTGAATCTTAAGCTGAAAGGGAAATCTAGATAAAAGCCAACAGAAAAGACAAGTTAATGAAAGTACAGCTATATTATTTGGAACTGAGTTGGAAGTCTGTAGGAGTTGCAGTAGCCGGCATTAATGAGCATGGAAGTTTGTTAATTACTTAGTTTTGTCTCTCTTTTGATTTTTCTCTGTTGCGGGAGCTGTTTTTGTTTCCACACATAGTCACAGGTCTACTACAATGTCTGGAATACTTAAATATTGATGTGTACATATATCTGAACGTCTAGTAACAAGTACTGACTACTGAAAAAAACATGTGCTTATTTTATGGTTCTGATGTGAACTTACGGTGTACCATAGCTACAAATGAATGACTGGTTCCCACCGGATGTAAAACTTTGGTATAGTATATGGACAGAACTCAAGTTGCTCCATTTTGGTGGCACATAGCTGATATTATAGCAATTGTGGTTTACGTACTCATTTCATAGATCATCAGGCTTCATAAGAAAGAAAGAAAGAAAGAAAGAAAGAAATAAGACTACTCCCCTCGTTTAAATTCTTTATTTGGTTGCCCGCCCTCGAAAAAAATCAGCGTTTGTGTCCCTTGGGGGAAGAATTAATTGCTGTATGACAACCAAATAAAACAGAATATAAAATAAAAGATCAGTGAACTGAAATCTTATAAAGATAGACAGACAAAGAAGTCATTAAATTTAAAGGTCCATCCATCCATTAATGCAATGAAATTTAAAGGTCCACACAACCCAACTGATATTCTATATAATCCACAGTAAAATCATATCACGTGGCTATTTAACAATCACTATTGTTTGTTTTGGTTGATTAATAGAGATGTGTTCAGATGATTTTTGTTAATGGAGAAGTGAGAACTATATCTCTCTTTCTTTTTCCTGGATGATAATACATTATCTCTCTTTCTTTTGGTCAATATATGATCCAAGCAAAGAGTTACATGTGGACATTTCTTGTCCATCCAACTTCTACTACAAACAGATGCATGTTGTCATGACTAAACAGATACATTGTCATGACATTAAACAGAACATTACATTAATTCTCAACAATCTCCTCCTTAATGTGATGTTCTTCTACTCCTAGTATTTCACGGAAATGTTGAAATTTACCTTTGGGAAGTGCCTTGGTGAATATGTCCGCCAATTGGTCTTCCGTCTTGCAATACTTGAGTTCTATCTCACCATCTTCAACCGCTTCTCGAATGAAATGGTACTTGAGTTTAATGTGCCTTGCTCTACAATGATCAACCGAATTTTTGGACATAGATACTGCTGATTTGTTGTCACAAAAAATTACGGTGCTTTCTTCTTGCTTCTCTTGAATGTCTTCCATTATTCTTCTTAGCCATACAACATGAGATGTAGCTATTGATGCCGAAATATAAGCTACGGTTTCTTGCTTCTTCGATGCCCATGTGAATATACCCGAACCAAGGGAAAAAGCATACCCCGATGTACTCTTCATGTCATCAATACATCCTCCCAAGTTGCTATCACAATAGCCAACTAATTTGACATCCAAATTTCTTGAATACATGATTCCAAAATTCATAGTTCCTTGAATATACCTTAACAACCTCTTTGCCGCGCCAAGATGTAGATGACTAGGTGAACTCATGAACGTAGAAAGCAAACTTGCAGCAAACATAATATTGGGTCTTGTGTGTGTAAGGTATAACAAGTTTCCAATAAGACCTCTATAGTAAGTCTCATCAACTTTTTTTCCTCCATCATCTTTCTTGAGTTTCTCATTCACTACAAGTGGTGTAGATGTGGGGTTACAACCAAGCATACCAAATTTCTTCAACACCTTTTCGGCATACTTGCTTTGAGAAATGAACACTCCATCTTCACTTTGATGAACTTCAATACCAAGGAAGTACTTGAGCAAACCCATGTCACTCATCTCATATTTCATCATCATTTCTCTCTTGAATTGTTCAATCATATGAACATCATTACCCGTAAAGATAAGATCATCAACATACAAGGCAACAGTGAGAATATACGTACCTTTTGTTTTCACATATAGTGTAGGCTCACTCTTGCTTTTGTTGAAGTTTTTCCTTTTGAAGTATCCATCTATCTCACTATACCAAGCTCTTGGTGCTTGCTTAAGGCCATACAAGCTTTCTTCAACTTGTACACCTTATCTTCCTCTCCTTCTACCACAAAACCTTGTGGTTGTTCTACATAGACTTCTTCATGTAGTTCTCCATTCAAAAATGCCGATTTGACATCAAGTTGATAAAGTAACCAACCTTTTTGGGAAGCCATAGCAGTCACGGCTCTAATGGTGTCAAGACGAGCAACCGGTGCAAAAGTCTCATTGTAGTCGATGCCGGGTTGTTGTGAGTATCCCTTTGCCACCAACCTTGCTTTGTGCCTTTGGACTGATCCATCCGCATTGTACTTCACCTTGTAGATCCACTTCACACCAATAACTTCTTTGTCACTTGGCCTTGCTACCTTCTCCCATGTATCGTTCTCGTCGATGACAAAAACTTATTCTTCCATAGCTTTTATCCAAACCGGTTCTTTTGATGCTTCTTCAAAATTTTCCGGTTCAACCGTACAAAATTTGTATCTTTCATAAACTTCACTCAACCTTCGCATCTTCTTTGGTGCCGACGGTGATGATGTTGATGCATTAGTACTTGGAGACATACTTGGAGATGCTCCTTGTCTTGTATTTGGAGGTGTTTGAGGTAGTTCTTCCTCATCTTATTCACCTTCTTCAACTTCATTTGTTGCTGAATTTTCTTGCTCTTCATCAACAATAATGGTTCTCTTCTCAATTTTACCTTCTTCCCAATTCCATGAAGCTCCTTCATCAAACAAGACATCACGGCTTGTGATCATTGTGTTGTTCTTCAAGCTATACAACCTATAACCTTTTGATTGGAGGCTATAGCCAATGAAATACACTTCTCACTTGATTCATCAAGCTTTGTTCTCTTCACCTTTGGAATTTGAGAATAACACACACTACCAAAGACTTTAAGATGCCTTACCGATGGTTTTCTTCCACCCCATGCTTCAATTGGAGTTTTATCCCATACGGCTTTTTTTTGGACACCTATTCATCAAGTAGACGGCGGTGTTAACGGCTTCGACCCAAAACACTTTAGGCATACCCTTCTCATGAAGCATGGACTTCGCCATCTCCATCACGGGTTGGTTCTTTCTCTCGGAAACACCATTTTGTTGAGGAGTATAACCCACGGTTAGTTTCCTTTCCAAGCCTTCATCTTTACAAAATTTATCAAACTCTTTGTGGTTGTATTCTTTGCCTCTATCACTTCTCAAAACTTTGATGTAGTGACCACTTTGATTTTCAACAAGGCTCTTGAACTTCTTGAAGATGCTAAAAACTTCGGACTTTTGTCTCATGAAGTACACCCAAGTCATACGACTAAAATCATCAATGATAAGATAAAGTATCTATTACCTCCATGAGTTGGTGTCTTCATTGGTCCACACACATCGGTATGTACCAAACCAAGAAGTTCTTTTGATCTCCATGCTACACCTCTTGGGAATGGTTGGCGATGTTGTTTCCCAAGTGCACAACCTTCACATACTCCATCCTTGTGGTTGATATGTTGTGGAAGTCCTTGCACCATGTTCTTGTTGGAAAGCACCTTGAGACTATTGAAATTCAAATGCCCAAGTCTTTTATGCCATAACCATGTTTCATCAATGATTTCCATTCTCAATGCAACATTTGTTTTCTTTTCAAACACAATTGGAAAGCTTCTATTCTTCTCCATCTTGATACTCTGCATGACTTGTCTCTTGTTCTTGTGTTTCTTATCATAAATGGTGCAATATCCATCTTCAAAATGAACCGCGTACCCTAGCTCCACAAGTTGCCCAACACTAAGCAAATTTTGTGCCAAATCCGGAACATATAACATATCTCTAATGGATTTTGCTCCATTGATAGTTTGCACGCAAATTGTACCTCTTCCGTTAGCTTGAACCATGTTTCCATCCCCCATCTTCACTAGAGAATTTATGGATGTATCCATATCAACAAACAAGCTCTTCAAACCGGACATATGAGTAGTACAACCACTATCCACAAACCACACTTCACTCTTGGGAGTTTCTACGGCACTTTGACAAGCATAAAACAAGTTTTGTTTTCCTTTTTCTTCTTTCTCTTCCGCTCTACCGGCATGTTCATCTCCTTTGTATCTACAATCCTCCTCCAAATGTCCATACTTCTTGCAATGATGACATCGAGGTTTTCCTTTGTTCCAACAATTCTTCTCCAAATGACCATTCTTCTTGCAAAAATTGTATTTTGGTACTTGTTGAGAATCACCCTTTTGGTAGTTGTTGGAGCTTGCTCCTCCTTTCTTCCATTTCCCATTTCCTTTGAAGTTAGATGAAGCATCACCCTTGTACTCATTTTTCTTCATTGTTGAATTTTTTGAGTTCAAGTTCATCTTTGATTGAAATGCACTTTCAATCGACTTCTCGACGTGTCGAGACACCCTTTCTTCATAGACTTTCAATTGAGCCCATAACTCTTGCGACTCCAATGTAGAAAGATCTTTTGTTGCTTCCAAAACCGCCACAATGGGTTCAAATTTTTCCGGTAAGCAATTTAAAATCTTTTCACAAATTCTTTTCTCTTGTAGCTTTTCACCACACATCAATATTTGATTAACAATTTCAACAACTCTTGAAGAAAACTCACTCAATGTTTCATTATCTTTCATATGTAAATTTTCAAAATCTCTTCTATATGATTGAAGTTTCAACTCTCTTACCTTCTTGTTTCCTCCATACTCCTTTTGAAGAATATCCCAAGCTTCTTTAGCTTTAGGAAAATGAATTACTCTTGGTAGAATAGTGTCTCCAACTCCTTGTTGAATGTACAGGATGCTTTAGCATTCTTCTTCCTACTCTCCTTAAGTGTATCCTTTTTTGCTTGTTCTAGAGTTGATGTATCTTTAATTTCATCATACCCGTTTTGAACAATCTCCCAAACATCTTGAGACATGAATAAGGTCTTCATCTTAATGGAGAAGTTGGAACTATATTAGTTCTTCTCACTCTCTCTAATTTCCTTTTCCTGGAAGATAATGCATTATCTCTCTTTCTTTTGGTCAATATATGACCCAAACAAAGAGTTACATGTGGACATCTCTTGTCCATACAACTTCTACTACAAACAGATGCATATTGTCATGACTAAAACAGATACATTGTCATGACATTAAACATAACATAACATTAACTCTTAACAATCACATTTCTATTCTGTGATCTCAGAAGGAAATGGTTGTGTGTATGTGTCCAAATTTTTGTGTTAGGAGGAATCCAGAGGTTCTGTTGTTAAAATGAACATTCGGGACATAGTTCTCTTGGCATTGTACGTGGCCAGTTCTGATGTCTCACATTTCTAGTTGTGCCAAGTAATCTCCCCGTGAACCTCTCAGGCTTTCTTGTTGTTAATTTAGTCAAGTCTGATGATGTCTGATCGCATTTCTAGTTGTGGAAGTGATCATCCCTTTGCTGAATATCTTCCAGTTTGTTGGCCGTAGCTGGGACTGATCTCCCCGTGAACGCTCTAAGGATTACATCTTCTTAAAATGTGGTCCTTGTAACCGGACCAATAATGTGACCATGCAAATATGGCCGGGAAAAAACGGCTAAAAGTCCCCTACTTCAAGATGACCTTTTTGATTGGTTAGTCATAGATTGGTTTATATTTCACGAGGAAGCAAATTTCGCAACATTTCTGATAGGAGGTACCAATTTGATTCAATGGTGAGAAATATTTTTTGTCTTACTGGCAATTTTTTTTAAATGGATTGGAGCCTTATAAGGCTTATATCCATTGCTTTGGTCAAGCCCACCTATATTACGGACAAATGGACTTCCGGACGTTTTTCTTCTTTGTTGCTTTTCATTAGGGGTGAGCATGGGCCGGTATGGACTGGTCTTTACCTCATCCGCATCCAATCCAATTCACTACGGATTTCAAATTTGGTATCTGTATCTAATCCAACATCCGACGGATTTGCATCTAATGGATGCACGGATGAACGGATTGGGTGCGGATAATCCAATGGATTTGTGTTAGTTAAAATTTATAATGAAAAAATAAAGCCAATATAGATGACTTCTTATAGAACCTGCACATTTTATATATGCATATAAATATAGAAGTGCCATGGACAACACTCCAACCAAACACCTTAAAAATTCCAACACTATTTATATATTTTCTAGAAACTATATAAATGCCCTTAATCTAACGGATATGGATGTCCAACGGATTTTTAAGGTTGCATCCGGACCCAATCTGTAATTCGTTGGATTTCAAAAATCCCATCCGCGTCCAACCCATTAGCAAACGGTCCGGGCATCCATCCACAAATATACGGTTGGTCCCGGTTAAATCCACGGATTACGGGTAAAATGCTCACCCCTACTTTTCATCCTTTCTCGAAAATTGTATTTGATTTTGCATGTAAATTTTTTTTGAAGCATATTTCCATGTAAATGAGTTGATAATCACTAGGGTTTTCCGAAATTAGTTTCGGATAACATGTTGGGTTTTAGTTTTGTAAATATGATTTGTAATAGAATTTTTTTATGGCTAGTCATGCACATGTCCTTTATTTAAGTCTTTTGATAATGTAGTGCACAATAAACACATACTCTCTCCGTCGCATTATTAATTGACCTATTTGTTTTTAGATTTTGTCTCATTAATAGTTCATTTTATGTCATTTGATACTCATGTTTATATTCTTTACATAGGTGTTTTAAAATGCTTTTCAGTGATATAAAATTTACGAATATCCGTGGTATACTTTGAGAGATAAATCATTTTTAAATTGTACTACTAGGTCAATTAATAGTGGCACGAAGGGAGTATTTCAAAGCCAGCGGAACGTAAAAATATAGATAAATTGATATAGAATTTAATAGCTGAGAAATGCATGTTCATTGTGTTGTTATACACTTGAATGCGTGATGGCATATCTATGTGTAGAACCCAGATCGAGTAGAAACTTTGATTTACTTTGACAAAACCATCACAACAGACTATGTAGCTTATTCTTCCGTATAATAGAAGTTTATATATGAGGCAGTTATGAAAGGAAATTGTATTGGATCAACTGCTGCTACTAAGTTAGCTAGTAGCTACTATATTCTGGTATTTTTTTCTCTTATTTATGTTGTTTGTTGCCTTTAGTTCAGGGGCGGAGTCAGCTTAGAGCATGGGTGTGTAATTGTTCTTAGTTGACTCTCAAGCCCAATTATAATAATTTGGGCTTTTGTTTTTGGTATAAATAGCCTCCCAAGCCATTTCGCACCCCTTATCATGGTAAGAGTTTTTTCATGCGCCCTCCTTTTTGTAAATTTGGCTCCTCCTTGTGTTGTTTCCTACTAGATTTTATGCCTCGATCTAGTTTGGGGTGTTTGTTGCAGCATCAACTTTTCATCTTTTAATATTTGAATTCCCTCCAAAATACAAGTTTGATTCATTTTAGTACCACTGTCCGTGCTTTAGCGACAGTTTTAATGAGTGAATTGGCCTATAATTTGTTTTTTTTTTTCCTGATCCGTAGCCTATAAATATTTAGGCGTTCTCTTTTGTTTTGATCGACAAATTATATGAATATGACTTATAAAAGGGATACCAAACTTTTGCAAGGATTTCATTTCGTAAGAAACCATTGGTTTCTTTATGTGTTTCTTTTTAGCTGTATGCAAATGAGCGGCAGGATAAGCGAGAAAACCAGACACCATGGAGTCACGCGCGGAAAATGATCATGTTGCTCACCCATTTGGTTGTTAAACTAACAATATTTATTTATTTTGCCGACTCAGTATTAGAGTTTGACTCGACATTTGTTGTCTTTGGTCATGTTGTTTATTTTTTTTTCATTTTTTAATGTCTGGTTCGAGGTATTCAGGCTCAGTTCATACCTCGGATTCAGGGACATTTGAGTCAGATATAATTCTACACTTGATTCGTAACACATATATCTGAATGGATTTAAAAGCATTCAATGATTCTATTATTTAATAGTTTCATAAATTTATGAAATCATAATTTGTCGAGTTAATTCAGTCAAAAAAAACAAAAACAAAAAAACCTTTAATGCGTCCAAGGACTAAAAATATGGTCCAAATGTGGATCAATCCCCTACACCGTTGAGATCTATAGGGGCGGGGGTTTTAAGATTGTAGTGAGTTTGAATGGCTGGATTTCATAAGTCCATATTTGGACCATAGAATTTGATCATACTTCTCTTAGGCAGAACTAAAAGAATAAGGCTACTTATTCTCTTCTTGGCTCCAAAAGGGCTGCCGGAACTACAAGAAAAAGCCTTCTTCCTCTTCTTGGCTCCAATGGGGGTGCCGGATATAAAAGAAGCAAAATCTGCGCCAACAGGTCACAGAAAGAAAGTCTCAATATCAGTTTTACTTCGGACAATTGGATAAGAAGATTATCCGCCATCTAAAACCGATCAAAATCATTTCCACAAAGCCAACCCTTTCCAAAGAGTCGGTCATCGTGGGTCTAGTGTGTACGTATTTTCAATAGTTTGAAAAAGCTCTTGCGGGTCTGATAGTTTTCTCCTCCCATACCTCCCATTAATTGCTCAAGACAACTAATGAATGCGTTAACTTACTTCTTTGGCATGATTTTAGCTGTCGTTATATTCAAAATCTAGCCATGCATCTAACCAAGATAAGATAGGGCTCTGCTCGATGGATGTAGGTGGATGAACTGCAGAAATACATGCATTGCTTTGGAGGTGCAACCGACCAAAGACATTAATTAATGGCCGTGTCTAAACTATTTAGGACGATTTAGTGCAGGTATACTTTTACAACTTAGAAAGGTTATGCATGGACCGCAGCTTGATGAAAAAGGTCTACTAATTGATGGATACTAGTTCCTACTTCCTAGCAGCCTCTACCAAGGGTGAACTCGCACCAACTTCTTCTTCTTCTTCTTTTTTTTTGGAAGGACTTGATCAAAGTCAAAATTATTAATTGAACAATAGAAAATTTCACACTTGTGTCCAATTTTTTTTTGGATCCATTAGGCACGTATCCATTACCCTCAACACAAGGTTAAACTGTCACTAAGAAAATATCATAACAAGTAAAGTATATCTTTTTAAGAGACGGAAAAAACAATTGCATATTAAGGTTTAATCAGCAATGATGGCACAATTTATATCAATCGATGATTAATAGCCTGTTTGGATAGCACATCAGAAGTAGCTTTTTGATTTCTAGATGTCGAGAAGTCATAAATCAGTTTGGGTATCGAATTTCAAAACGACTTCTTAAAATCGAAAAGGTTACTTTTTGTGAAACAAAATTGTTTTGGTTCTAAAAAAACAGAAGTCAGGAACAGATTTGTATCTAAACGCGCTATAAGTAGAAAAATGGTACAAACCTCTTCCAAGTAATATGATAGTAAAATTGATGGATATCATCATATTTGTACACTCTCTCTGAAATTGCCACGCTATCGATAGTAAACAATAAGTGAGTTAAGAAAGAAAACCGAAAGTCTGGTAAACATTATTTCAGAGTTTGTACTCATAGTCCTAGAGATTGTACGTACAAAAAAAATAAAATGACATGTGATGTAACTTATAAGATAGCCAAATTTGCATGCCTTATACGAAGAAGAAGAAAATTCGATTTGATGATCAATCAAATAGAGAATCTAACTGTATTTAGTCAAGCATGTACTTAAAATGTTGAAAGAGTACTTAGTTTGGCAAGGATACATCTATCCTAATGTATCATTGAAACTATAGTAAATGAATCTGAAATTTTATTTTCCAGATTTTTGCCCATATCTCCCGTAGACAAAAATAATTTACAAACCTATTGGTCTGAATTGAGAAGCCTCTTTGGCACTAGAACCTTTTGGAAGTAAGACCAAAAAATTTGAATTTATACCTCTAGGAATAAATTCTAGACCAACAAAACCAATGACATCCACAATGATCTCCTGACAATTAAGCTTTAACATACCTGAGAAACAATCAGGCCGAGGAGAGCTATCTGCATTGATATCAAAAACCACACTTTTAACTTCATCCTCGGAAGGAATATCATCTAACATTTGGTTTGAGGTATAACCTCCAGCAAAGAGTCATGCATTTCTTTGTCCTATAAGATACATTACGCAAAAACCATATTACCTCTCTCCACTCCGAACTTTGTGGAGCTCCTTCAATGGCGATTTTCTCCAAGAACTCAGCCTCCTTGTCGTTTCAATCCTCTGTGATTGATCCAGTTTAGGAGTGTGCTTTTCTGAACTTCGAACTTTGTGGAGAGAAGGAACAAGGATCCTTCCCCTTGGGGCCGAGATTTATTGGATAAGCAGAGTTTCTTCGTCTTTTTTTTTCTTTTTCTTGTTTTGATCATGAAGGTTAAACGGATTGATCCTTTATTCTTTAGTTCTAAATCTTTTTCTTTTTATTGGACGTTCTCAGGTTTAAGATAAACTGAGAAGTTCAAAAAGTTTTCAAACAATATAGTTTTTCCGAGACTGGTGCTTCCATGGTTTTCTTCAATTCATATGATGGCTTATGAAGGAGAGTTTGGTGTTGGAAAAATCTGGTCGAAGAGATTCAATGACACGGTGATTCAGGTACATTGGTTAGATAACTCTTTTGGAGGTTTTCTAAGAGTCGATGAAATCTCGCCATCTTCTTCACCAGGGAGTTTTATTTGTATTCCTTATGGTAGGAATGGTGATAGTTGGAAGAGATTTTGGGATTCGTAAAATCCATCTATGCATTCCTCTAAGAAGAGCTTACTTGAAGATCAAGTTTTAAACTTAACGGATAATACTTTTCCACCTCTTCCTTCTAAACAAGATGGAATGGAATTTTATCATTTAGCTTTGGCAGTAGAGGTACATAGTGCGCATTCAGGATGGAACAAAATTGAATCGGCGTTACAGAAAAAATTGAAATGGAGCAACAAATTAGATTTACGAAGCATTCATGGAAAACTTGGTTTTTTCTATGCCAACTCTGATGTGTCTTATGCGTACTTTAAAGAAGAAACAACTTTTCTTCTGGGCAAAATTAAAATCATAGTAAGGCATTGGAAGGTTGAGGATTCATTTATTAAACATGATTAAATCAACAATTGTTCAGATCCATCATGATCAGAACGATGGTGCTGCCATGGTAACTCTCAAGGAGCGAAAAATCCGGCTGTGAAGTTTTCAAAATCTGCATCTCCTAATTCTCAGCCAAGATATCAGTCACCGGTTTCTTCATATTCAAATTCAAATTATTCTTTGGCGTCAAATGAGGCGCTAAAAAAGTTAAACAAAGTATGGAAAAGGGTGACTGATTATCAGCTAAGGGATACACAGTTAGATAAGGGAAACTTTGGGACTGGAAATGATGTTTGTATCCCATGGGTAACAGTTAGGAAGAAAAAAACGGGTTCGGGTCGAAATATGGACCAGATGGGGAGAGTGTTACCTATTGATAAAGGTATCGGCTCTACATCATTGGATGGAACTCATGTCCATGACCCGACAGTGTTTTCAGATCAAAATATGGGCCAGGCGGGGGGAGTGGTATCTTCGGGTGCGGGTTTAGACCTGGATATCGGCTCTCCATCGAAAAAGGATGGAACTCCAGCCCATGATCTGAATTCATCCGAACCGTTAGATTCTT
>JAJJMB010008779.1:416614-475802 GCA_023531105.1 Papaver atlanticum
AAAGGCCAAAGACTCATAATGATTCAGAGTGTTCTGGCAAGTTTACCTGTTTACTATTTTTCAATGTTTAAATGCCTATGTATGTTGTTCAAGACTTAAAAAAAATCATGAGGAACTTTTTATGGGGCTCTACTAATGCTGTGAAGAAGAGGAGCTGGGTAACTTGGACAAAGGTAAATCTGCCTAAATGCAGGGGAGGAGTTGGAATTAAAAAATTGTATCTTGTCAATATGGCTTTACATGCTAAATGGATCTGGAGGTTTGGTTTTGAAAAAACAGCTCTTTGGAGAAGAATTATCAATCTGAAATTTGGTGGTGATGTGGAGACTTTGTTTCCAAATCATACTAATAAGGCAGTTTTCCATAGTCTTTGGTCAGGTATTCTTAAAGTCAAAGATTTTGTCAAAGCTGGTACTATTATTTCTGTGAGGAATGGGTGTTCAATTCAATTCTTGGAGGATTTGTGGATGGGTGATAGGTCTCTTAAGAGCTTATTTCCTAATCTTTTTAAAATTTCTAGAAAGAAACTAGCTTTAGTGAAGGATATGATTATTACTGATGGTGCTTGGGATTTCCATTTCACTAGAAATCTAAATGATCAAGAGATTTTGGATGTTGCTAATCTTTTGAAAATAATTGGTGAACCTCCTGTGAATGTTGAGGATGATGTGAGGAAATGGAGATATGGAGATACTTTTGTAGTGGTAAATGCTTATACAACATTAAAAGATGGGGGTTTGTTGAGATTTCCTGACAAGCAATTGTAGAACTCAAAAGTGCTTTTGAAAGTGTCATTCTTTGTATGGACTTTGTGTTATTAGAGGGCTCCAACTCTGGATTCTCTTTTTAGAGCTGGAAGGGCTCAAGATACAACCTGTCTTTTGTGTGATCAGTTTACAGAAACTAATGACCATCTTTTTCTTCACTGCAAGACTGCTACTGCTATTTGGTTTTATTTCTTGATAAGCTTTGTAGTTAACTGGGTTTTAGCTAGTGATGTGAAGATGAACTTATGGGAGTGGGGAGAAAATAAAAACTCTAACAGGATAAGGAAAATCTGGAGCTTACTGCCATTTGCAATTTGGTGGACTTTATGGAAGGAGCGTAACAATGGGCTGTTTAATAATCATGCTAGAGTTTCTACTCAACTGATAACTGCAGTTAAATGCCTGTTATTAAGTTTGGATTTGAATACAGATATCTTTCATAATTTTTCATTGTCTACTCTTATCTGTAACTGGGATGCAGTGATGCACTGATCCTCCTTAGCTTCTTGTCACTGTATTAGTGACTTGAGCTCTTTTTAATCAAATTTGCCATTTTCAGTCAAAAAAATAAAAAAGAGTCATGCATTTGGTTTTCTTGGTACTCAAATTTCTTTGCAAAATGGTTGAAAACCAACACAAAATGAAAGTACTAGTAATTAGTAGTAGCAAAAAATATCACTTAATTACTCCAGGTGGCAAAGATTCTTTTAAAACTCTGAATGGATACTACCTGTTTATACTAATATCATCACTGACAACCATCTCATTGCGATATGATAGTCATTATTAGCTGTAGTTTGATCTTATCTTTTTAAAAAAATTATTAATTATAAAACTGCTAGTATTACATTAAACCACAACGCAACACAGGTGATAAAGTGATATTTTTTTATAAAACTGTAGTTTGATCTTATCTCATTGCGATATGATAGTCATTATTAGTATAACAAATATCGAATCGTACTAACTGTAGGGATTTCAATACCAAACATTTCATTAGCCTCGAAATGGATGAATGGATACCCTCTTATTTGGATAAATTCATTCATCGCGGACTCTCTACCGTTATTGTTATTTTGTAAACACCTCCTGAATGTCTTGCAATTGTTTATAATTGTCTGTGCTCGACCTCGTAAACTCATATACATTCTACTATTATCCATACGTGTGACCAAAAACGATTCTCAGTTTCTACTAAGGTTGTTTTACGAATCCTCATAACTCTGAAAAGACTACGTATCAAATCGGTATCCTCCTTTAGTGTGTACGGTGGGTTTGGTAGAGGCATGGTTAGATTTTTAGAAGGAAGGAAGGAAGAAATATAAGTATAATTGGTTTTGTGTTTTGTAGATAATGAATACAAAGTCTTTATATAGACAAAAAAAATATGTAATGGCTTTATTAATTAAAAATATTAATTTGAAAATTGAACCATTGGTTACTCGAAATTCAAACCTTTCATTAATTCAAACAACAATTAAATTAATTTAGACAACAAAGCCTGTAGTACACCTACATTCCAAAGTATTAAAAGGAAGAACTAAAAAAAACAGTTACATAGCAGGCAAGCGAGCAACAAGCTGCGCCGCAAGCCCTTTTTGAATAGCAAACCCTATCTTCTTAAACACAAACTCTCTCGAATCAGGAGTCAGGACATTACTGTGCATGACTATTTGAACTCTCGCGAGAAGTCCAACCGCCTCTGGTGCCAGGTACCCAAAAGTGTCAAAGGCAAAGGGGATAAAAGCATGTCCATTATCAATACACGCTTTTTCATGCTTCGCTATCTTACCTGAGGCAGCTCTCAAAGCTGCCTGTCCAACTGTGAAAGAACCGTGTCCAATGCCTACTAATGGACAAACCCCAGTAAGGTCAACACATGTATGTTTTCCGTTGGCCCACCCAAAAATAAGAACGTCTGCTGGCCTGAGTGTTGATCTCCCTTCAAGAGGATCCGTCAAAAAGTTGACAGCCGCTTCTTTCTTTGCTGAAATACCAGCCCTCCATAATACATCATATAAGGTATCTCTCACATGATCATGTCTATATTTAAAACCAGGATCCACCTTAGAATGAACTGCATGTTCCCCGTACGCGTCTAAGCATCCTATAATGCAAGCAGGGCAACGTGAATCAGAAGGGTATAGGGGAATCATTAACCTGTATTTAAGGATGGACCGGTACTCCAAGGGGGACATCTTCTGCCCAAGCCCCTCAATTGGGATAGCAAGAAGAAAATCCTGCGCATGCGCTGCTTGTAGGCAACCAAAAACTGCTTTCTGTCTGTCCAAAAACTCGTAAACCCTATCCATATCTTTAACTACTTTACCAAAAAGAGCACCCGCCAGGTTACTTTGTGCTTAAAGGGGGGCGGTGTCTTTATTGGTGAAGGTGCTAAGGTCTTGGTAGGGCAGAGTTTCTTGTAAGGTTTTCAATGCCATATAAAAAATTATCATCCATACCTTCCACTCCACTATCCCTGAGTATGTGATCTTGCAGCCCCCAAGATTGCACACGTGATGCTAGAAAGGCATATTGTAATGCTTCCTTAGCCGTATATAACCCAAGGCCTCCATATCTAATAGGAAGGGTAGTTAGTCTCCACTGCAGCTCCCCAAAAAACGGACCTCCACAAACCACAATGCCCTCTATCACCTCTCTCAAGCCCCTATCAAAGATATCTACCGCTTCTGAAGAGTATCCTGGGCAGCAAATGCGAATCCCAAAGAGCATCTTAAAGATGCCCATGCATGCACGCAGAAGTAATAATTCACTCTGAGGATCCCGTAGTTTGGACAAGACCTGCATAAACTACACTGCCTTCTCTGCTCTCCTGATAGCAAGTCCCTTCACAAACTTATCATTAAGGCTGACTGCACCACCCAAAAGTTTGACCCCATTGTCTGGCCTTGAGATGTCAGCAAGAAACATCCCATCCTTTACCTTCTGCCCGTCACAAGAGGGCCAAAAAAAATCGGTATTCAATATAAGTCCCAGCCGAGGCCCTTCTGTCTGAACAACAGCAAGTGCTTGCGCCACTTCGACAGTGTCACCAATGATAGTACCATCATCAAGATACCAAGCCTATAAGGATAATGTGCACTACTCGTTTATCTTTGTTATAAGCTGATGAAGCACCAAAGAAAACAACAATGGACCTAAAGGGTCACCTTGTTGCACCCCCGTCGACGAATAGATGTAATAATCTCCCACATATAATCTTGCAAGTTGACCATATAAATAATCTACCCATGGCGATATAGATGGATAAAGTCTACGAACCTCAAGAAGCATGGATGTGCGGCCAACTAGGTTGAAAGCATTTGTGAAGTCTACCGTTAGCATAGTAAGACTAGGGTCTGTATGGTGCTTACTAACAAACCTGTCCAAAAATTTGATGTGATTTTAAAGTTGTTATAGTAAATGAGTTCAAACTCTCGGACTTGTGAAGATTCGAGTTTTTAAATTTAATAAAAATATATAAACAAAAATTATAAACAATAGGCGAGAGGTATTGGGACTAAGGATTTGGCCAATTCTCATGCATGTGGTTCAATTTATTTATTCTCAACAATTATAACCCAAATAAATTATGATACGGTGACTCTTATTTTTGCCTAAGTAGATTCTCAAAAGATTTGTTGTAAATCCTAAGCATGATGTATCAAAACATTTAAGCTAAGCATACATCATCAAATTAAATGACAACTAATTAATTCAAATCATATTTCAATTTTAAATTAATGCAAAAGTCATAAAAAGAATAAATTAAATTTACTATATGATGAAAATCGACTCCCTCCGTCGTCCCAATGTTGGGGTTTAGCTCCTCATGTCAAAAACACACTCAAAAGATTGAATCATGACTCAAAAAGGTGTTTTATTGAAGAAAATAATATTACAGCGGATTTGCAACAGATATAGATGTTACAGAACCACTGTTACAAAGGAATAAGACTGTAGATGAACGATAGTTCTCTGGTGTAGCAGAACTGCGACTGTTTGTGTGGATCAATGTTCTTCGTCTCCTTCTTCTTCAGCAGTAGCAGGGTACTTTCCTGTAACCTTGATTTCTCCGCCTCTGCAGCCTCCCTAAGCCTCCGTATCGACCCCAAACTTTCGACCCCCCTTCTATATGACCCAACCAATCTATTTATATCAAAAAGACCGATTTGGCAACTTCAATTAGGTACGGTATGATACGGATTTCGTCCTGTCCACAGGATCAAGACGCAGAAAATGTTGTGCCACCTATCAAGGAGAAAGAGGAAAAAGTTGAGAGAAGCAAAGTGAGAATAAAAGCATTAAAGCACCAAGGACACTAGTCAAAACCACATAGCTGCCGGATAACGGTGCTGAGAATTAAAATTATTTTGTGCAACAGTTCGTGGGTTAATCTTGGCTGATTCCATGTGCAGGGAGACGGGCTTCACGATGTCATCTCCAAGAATCTTCCAAATAAGAGATAAAAGATAGTTGATCCATGAAGGTTCGATCTTTTTGCTTGCCAATCCTGACCTTTCCGTGGAGAAACCAAGGCCTTCAGCCTGCAAATTTAAATTACCTCAGGGAGTTGTAACAAATTGCCCCAGGGAGTTGTAACAAATTGCCCCAGGGAGTTGTAAATTAGGAAAATCTATCCCTATATAATTAGGGAAAGTAAATATCTCCACTGGATCAAGTGTTGTTCCATTTGTACTTTAACCTATGAATCTACGATGGCGTAGGACTGAGTTCGTATAAAAAATCAAAATAGGCTAAATGCATTAAATGCATTTGGTGAATAAAAATCTTAAAATTCTTATTTTAAGTCGAGCTGAATTTGCTTGAACTTAAAGTCAACCCACTTTTAAGTAAAGATTTTAATTAATGTTAGAAACTTCTTTTAACTACTTGCCACTGCTAGAAGCATCTAAATATATGCCTAAACAAACTGATGATTTTTCTAAGCTTTAACCGATTATATGCTGCTTAGAGTTTCTTGATTACTTAAATTTTGATATTAAGCTTAGAAATATTTCTACCTGCTGGGAGTCCAAAGGTGCAGGCAGGTGTTGATGGAGTTGGTATATTAATTGTCTTTAAGGAGGTACTACAATCACCGCTGCAATATTCTTCTCATCATCAAAAGGTTCGCTAGATAACAATTAATCTTATATGGTAACAATTAATCTTATATGGTTTTGGCTTTTAGATCAGAAAGTTTTTGTATTCTCTTAATAATCTTACATTCTACTCGATGTTTCCCATTATCTTCGTTAGCATGTCCAATACTTTATACTCTATTCTAAAATTTGATGGTATTTTCTCGCTTCAATAAATTATTGCTTTCTCATCGTTATCACCATTATATACTAAACTAAACTAATTTATGTTTGCCATCATAGATCCTTCAGTTATTTTGATTTCTTTATTTCGGTCTTCAATAACGATAACGATGATTAGTTTTATTGATGAAATTAAATACTCACTATTTGGATAATTTACTAAGTTGTAGTTTTTCTTATAATATATAGTTAAAACTGGAAGGGGAGGTTGAGCCGGGGCCGTAAAGCCCCGGTGATAGCTAGTCCCTATACAAGTAGGGATATGGAAGACCATAGTAATTGGGTTTTGAGTTTTTTCCCTCATTTGAGGGATTGGGAAGGGAAACGGGGCACTAGCGCTTGGCCTTATACCCCACACTTTTCCCCTCAAACCCTTTCCAAATGACTATCGCGCTCCTATACTGACGGTTGGCATTCTATCAGGGACCATCGCGGGTCCCAAAAGGGTCCAAGGCTTCTAGATGCAAGATAAGGGCAAACGGTAGGCGGTATCTAGCAGGGTCGAGTACTAATATTCCGAAAAGTCATTAAGACGTAAATGTGTAAGGTTTTAAAACTAATCACAATAGTTTGTTTTTTTATTAAAAATGCATAGTGGTTAATTTTCGACAAGAGTGCATTTAGTTACATTGTTGATAAATTCAGGTTATGAAGTGATGCATAAGCTCCATCATGTATGTTCAAAAGTACTTGAGAACTTCCTTGTTCAACGACCATACCATCTTTGACCACTGCAATTATATCTGCTCCTTTAACACTCGATAAACGATGAGCCACGACAACTGTTGACCTGTTTTTCATTACTTTTTCAAATGCTTCTTGTACTATATGTTCTGATTCAGCATCCAATGCACTTGTAGCCTCGTCAAGTAGAAGGATCTTAGGATCTTTCAGTATTGCTCTTGCTATAGCAATACGTTGTTTCTGGCCACCGGATAACTGAATTCCTTTCTCCCCAACTACAGTATCATATCCCTCTGGCAATGCTGATATGAAATTATGCGCATTTGAGTCTTTTGTGGCTGCCATGATCTCCTCTTCGGAAGCTATTCCTAGTTTCCCATATGCAATATTAGCTTTAATTGTGTCGTTAAATAGTATAGGTTCTTGACTTACTAATCCCATTTGTTGCCTCAACCAATTAATCTTCAACTTTTGAATTTCCACTCCATCCAATAATATACACCCAGAATCGACATCGTAAAATCTTTGTAATAGACTGATAACTGTTGATTTACCACACCCACTCTCCCCAACAAGTGCAACTATCTGCAAAGCATCCCGAATAGTCGTTATTCCATAAGAAACGTTCATACCAAACCTCAATAGTCAGAATAAGCCATAAATCACTTTCTAAGATAGTCACAGTTAACCACTGAATGAGAGATTACCTTTCCAGATGGGATGTTTAGGCAGAAATCTTTTAATATTGGTACAGTAGAACGCGATGGGTAATTGAAGCTGACATTGCGAAAATCAATATGGCCTTCCACATTAGCTAGTGTTAAACCTGTATTGCTGCTTGAATCAATCTTAGGTTTGCTACTTAGAATTTTAAAAATAGAAGCAGCAGATTCCCTAGCTTTGTTGAAATCAGGAGCCATAGCATTTGTTGAACTATCCACCACTGAGATAAACAACACAAAGATAACCTGTACAAATAAAGTGTTATAATAAGTAACGCGAGGATCAAAGGATCATAGGAAATTTAACAAAGGAAATTTACCCTAAACATTTCTTCAAAAGTTGTCTTTCCATCTCTCACAAAATGGTTGCCGGCATAAAAACAAATAGCAGCGCCAGCGTAGATTAGAAATACAGCAAAGCCAAAGACAACACCGGTTATCAATCCTCGGCGGTTTTCTTGTCTCCTGGAACTCGTGCATTTAATTTTGTAAAGATTGGCAACCTTTTCTTCTGCGTTAAATGATGCAACCGTTCTGATACCTCCCACAGCACCAAATGCAACTTGATTTGCTTCTTCATACTTCACCTATACATGAATGAGAAGCAATTTGATTAGCTAGTATTCATTTTGATGTAACGTAATACGGAAACCATTAGGCACTACTGACCTTTCCCCCATCTTCACTTGAACTTTCTGTGAACTTCATTTGTGCATATCCTTCTAACGAAAATAGAGGCAACAACATAATAAGCACAAGTGTATATTGCCAACTAGATATAAAAGCCATGAGAAGTGCTACAGTTGTTGTCGATATGTTCTGAACCCATAAGGACAAGTAATCTCCAACAAGAGACTGAACCCTCAATGCATCCGTAGATAACCATGTCCCCAATGCACCACTGGAAATGACACCGAAATAAGTATCTCAACACTATAGCAGGTTTTCTTAATAAAGAGATTTTATATGTTACCTTGAATTTGTGTGGTCATCAAACCAACTCATTTCTTGGTGCACAATTTTTTCGAAACACAAGGATCTAATCCGTTGCACTAGTTTACCACCTGCAACCCCTATAAAGTACTGCTGCATAGGTATGAAAATTAGACCAATACAGCCAAGTGCCACAAACATCAAGGACCATATCTTTGCATCTCTGAGAAGATCATTTGGTTCTTCATAGAAAATCCTAATTATTCTCGAGAGTAAGAATCCAAGGATAGGAGGCATTAGACCTTTTATCCCTGAAGCAACCAGTCCTAACATTAAAATTACCACTTCTGCCTTGTTCGAGTAAGCTAGTAGTTTAAAACAAGCCTTGTGTTGCGTTATTCGATCTTGTTTGTTAACTATTTCAATATCTGTTTTCTTGTCTTTGATATCAACTGCTCCGTCTTGAAGTACTGGAGCATCGACGTATATATCATCTGAAGAGGGCGCATATCTACTGTCTGCAGTATCCGCTTGAAGACGTATGAGCTGAGAGTAGACTCCATTTTGGTTCTTGATTAATTCCGTGTGAGTTCCTAAACATTTGTGTAAATCGGTCAAGTAAGGACGGAAAATTTAATGTAATGTATGCCAATGATTATTATTTCTTAAATAACATTTTTAAGTTACCTTGCTCCACAATTTTTCCTTGATGTACCACATTAATGATTTTGGCATCTTTAATGGTTGTTAACCGATGGGCAACAACGATAGTTGTTCGATTCAACATTATACGTTCTAAAGCATCTTTCACTATTTGCTCAGACTTAACATCCAATGCGCTCGTGGCTTCATCAAGAAGTAGAATCTTTGGGTTCTTCAAAATGGCTCTAGCAATTGCAATCCTTTGTTTTTGTCCGCCAGATAGCTGAATGCCGCTTATCATTGTTTCAATCCCCTGTAAAATACACAAAGTATAAGCAACCATGCAGATATGCTTGAATGAAGCATATAAATGAGTTTTAAGTATTACCAGAGGCAACTCGTCAATGAAATTTGCAGCATTGGCGAGCTTGACTGCCCGATATATTTCTTCTTCAGTTGCATTTTTCTTTCCATAAATAATGTTTTCTTTTATTGTAGTTGCAAACAATGTTGGTTCTTGGCTTACTAGTCCAACAACATTCTCTCTAACCCACTTAAGTTGTAGTTCCTTCAAGTTAACACCGTCAATAAGCACTTCACCGGCTTGGGGATCATAAAATCTCTCTATTAGACTAATCACAGTAGACTTGCCACTTCCACTCTGCCCAACTAAAGCTGCGGTAGTTCCACTCGGAACGCATAATGAGAAACCTGACAGTACCTGAACATCAGGTCTTGTCGGGTAACTGAAGTAGATATCTTTCAAATTTATATCACCCTTGATGTTTTCTAATACAATTCCTTTCTTGTCTGAGACATCGATCAAAGGCTTTCGCTTTATTACTTTAAACATCTTGTAGCTCACAGTTTTTCCGGCTATAAATACACTCAAGCATGGAAATGCTTGGCATAGTGCACTGGCCATTAATACAAAAAATAAAAGAGGAATAAGATCAAAGGAAGAAAAATTTTTTTGTTCAAGTATAATCTTTCAGTATAAAAGGGTCACTTACATTCCACCAATTGCAAGAGAGAATATAATGTTGGTGATATTCCCGCCATGGAAGCCTTTCTCAGTTATCAACTTAGAGCCATACCACATTGCTAGCCCGTAAAAACTGTACAAAACTCCAAGTGCAGCACCAAATCCTAGGCCAGTGGCAAATGCTTGCTTTGTCATGAAGGTATATGTTTTTGGTAGTATTTTGTTATACTTATTTACTGCTTCCTTTTCTCCAGTGAAAGATGCTACCTGCGTATTTATAATTTAAAGCTCTTTATTGCTTCGCATATAATGCTAAATTTTGCGATTTGGTTGAACTTGAAGTCATTTGTAAAACAAAAATTGAGTTTGTTATCAAAACACTGCATTGTGCGCAATATGGTTGCTGCTTACCGTTCGAATAGCTCCCACTGTTTGTCCGACTACTTCTGCAGCCTCAGAATTTGCTGCTTGTCCTAGGTAAGAAACTTTCGACACGTACTTCGCCACGAAGATACTAGTAATTGCAAGGGGAGGAGCGCATGATAACACTAAAAGGGCGAGGGACCAACCTTTTCCAAACGCAATGGTATATGAAACCAAAAATGTCGTTACGAGCTGTATGAACTTCCCAACCTAACAAAACCAAAATGTATATATAGTTGAATATTTTACAACTCTTATTCTTTCTCTTACAACTTGGCAACAAATAACTGGCTTAAGAAGCAAGAGCCACGAGCAAATGGCATACCTTTTCACCAATGGCATCCTGAATAATGCTAGTGTCACAAGTTAAGCCAACAATGACTTCCCCTGTTGTGGTTTTCTGGTCAAAGAATGTAATATCTTGCTTCAGCACAGCTTGTAGATATGCAACCCGAATTCGATTTGCTTGTCGCTCTCCTGTCACAATCCAGCAAGACATCTCTGCAGGACATACAGAAGAGAGCCAAATCAGGAATTAGTCGTCATGCGTAACAGATTTAATTTCCCAAATTGATATAAATGATCATAAAATTTATTCTCTTACACCATTCTTTTATTTTGTTTTTAATTCCAAAAAGAAAAGATTTTGTTTACGAAAATGCATTATATCCCGAGAGGGAATTCTACCGTGACTCAAAGTCACAGGACCCACATTTGACCGCTTATAATCCCAATGCTGAGAGCTTTTTCCCTCATTCGTCCGATCCCCTCACGGGATTTTCTCCGGGTTTTTTTTTTTTGTGTATGTCAACCTAGCATCACTCTTTTGTTTAAGAATTAGTGACTCATAATTCATATTCAATAAGGCATGTACCATGGCGTGAAATAGTGTTTGCGGTGTTGAGTTGATTATATTCGAGGTCAAATCTGGATTTTAAGGGCGACTCGTATAACCAGTCGTAAGAACATGTCATGAGTAAGTAAATGAATCTATGCCACAGGGAATTTATACACTAAAATATGGGACCAAGTAATCCCATCTTTTATCAGTCAAATTCTATTTCATAATTCCGTGGGCACCACATACCCACCACAAGTTGTAACCTAACTCCTTTTAATTAATAGCATGCTTCAAAAAAAAAAAAAATCTATGCCACAGGCCCACTAGTCCTAAAGCCAATTACTCCGGAACTGCTACACCTCCCGTGGGTTGAATCACACATGTTATCCCGACAGAGAGTGGGGTAGGATCCCTCCCAATCCGATGGTTTAGCAAGGATGAGTTTAATGTGGGTCCTACCCCTACTCTCTCTGTCAGAATAACCCATTAGATATAAATTATTTTCTCTCCGTTTTTTGTTTGGTGGAGGTAGTGTTACTTAAAGATCTCCTTATCATCCATTGTTTTCTCTTCTACGGGCGGTTATCAACACCACGTCCAAAACCATTAATGAGACAATAACGGTACAATGGGAAACCATTGTGGGACATCATAAGGTGTAAAATAAATCCCTTTCTATAAGAGTGGCACTAGCTTTGGAAGGCCCTCCAAAAATTGTGGTGGGCATGGTTAGGCTGGAACGTACGTAATTAAGTCACTCTCTGGATATGGCTCAAGGTGCACCATATATTGTCCCACGCTCATATTTATTTACCTCAAATTAAAAGGAAAATAAACGATTTTTATCTCAAACATAAATGTTATGAACTATTTTAAGAATAAATTTTAATCTCTTTCAATGTGGTAAAAAATATAAAAATTGATAGCAAAATTATCTTTTTTATATATCAAAGTCAATTCATATGGAGTGTCGGAGATAATGAACTCAGGTTACTGATATCAATCACGCAATGACTTTATCATTGTATATTTGTACTGCATAATAAAATTTCACTTACGCATGAAGGTGGCAATGCCGACCCCAATCCCCAAATAAACCGTCTTCAATGCAATCTACAAACACACAACACATACCAATGCTTAGAAGAAAAAAATACTTCTAAATAATTATACAAGCCCCAAATAAAAATAATCATGGACTTAACAAGTCTAGAAGTAACGTTAAACAACTATAAGAATAGAAGCAACATGGTATAGCTTCGAGGACTAAAGTATGGTTGGAATTGGCAGCTTCTCTACGGATCCCTCGTCTGGAAGTAGTTGGTGACTCCACTTATATTGTTAATTGTTCTCATACTATCCCTTGATTTTTCGTAAACACCCTCAAGGATATGCATGATCTAGCTAGTTAACTGTTTTCAGGAAAATCTCCTTCCGTCATAACTATAGGCAAGTAATTTTGTGGTTGAAACTTGTTAAGCATGTTGTTTCCGCTGGTATAATAGATCAAACTTGGATTTTACTTCCACCTTTTGACTAGTCTTTTGTATGAAGATGTAGTGGGGAGAACCTTCCCCGTGTTGTAAGGCTCACTTAGACTTTTGTTACTATATGTTGTTTACCAAAATAAAACAAGTTAAAAGGAAGGAAAAAAAAAAACACTATTTTACAGAAAAAGAATGACTTATTATTCGAAATTTAATACAACTGTTGTTGTGGGGAACTAAGGAGTGGGAATATGACAAGTGCTAAATTGGCGGCGAATTATTTTATTTTATATGGATTTTAATAGAGCAAATTTATAGCTTTAGGATACAAGGTGCAGGAACTACCATAAGTAGTTAAGATATACCACGGTAGAAAAATTTGAAGGAGAAAGCCAGGTATAAACTCAACTGACATCAAGTAGGAATGCTGGATGATAGTAATATAAGTTGTACAACCATTTATTTACATTTCCTCTTAAGTAGGTAAACTACTATATTCGGTACAAATTTTAAATTGTGAGTAGTCAGTAGATGCCAAATTGAGATATTGAGATTGCTAAATTTGTCAACTACGTAACATATAGGTATACATCCGATGGGACGGATGAGACAACAGGATAAAATGAGTAATTAAAAGATCAACCTATTTCTATTTAAAGGTAAAGAGAAAATCAATCTGCCTCTTTAGGAAATTAAATCTATTGAGAAAAGAATTTCAGCTTTAAAAGTAGGGAGCAAATGAGGTGGGATAGGTGGCACAAAAATATGGGTCAAAAAATTAAGCATTTCAGGGAACAATGTGACCAATTGGCGTGGTAAACTCGATCAGATGAGGTGGTCATACACTTTTTGATCTCTTTTCTCTGACTATCTGAACTTGTAGGTTGTAAAAAATTTATTATAAATTGCAAAAAATAAAATAAAAATATAACTATAATTTGTACCAAGACCAATGATTAAAGAATAAAATAACGAACTCAAATACTCTGAAGCCTATATTTGATCATTTTGAATGTGGTTCAAATTATTATTTTTTATTTTATCCAATAAAAATGGAACCAAAAATAGTACTCAATGTTTCGTGTTTCATTCCCACTGGGCACTAGCTACCACAGCTCTGCAAAATTGTAAGAAATGAACTCTGCAGCAATTTTGGATATATAGTGATCATAGAAGTTGTACGTACCTTGTTCACCAAATTTGAATTTTCAAATCTTCCAATGGAGTCGACAACTTGTCCAAGCATTGGAACCAAGAGTGGCAACCCCAAACCACTTACAATTGAAGAGACTGTCCCTATGAACATCATTAGAATATCATATCTATCTGCAAATGAGAATAGCTTGTAATACGGTAGTACTTCTGATCCCTTCTTCTTCTCTTGATCATCTCCATCAACAGCTTTCTTGATCGCCATGGTTTTCTAAACTGGAAATTTTAATTTGGGAAACAAAAGTGTGGACAATTCTCACACTTATAAGGACTTGAGGGTAGGCTACGGTGGGGACGCCACACTATTTAATATGTCGTTTTGTTGGATTCAAAATCGTTAATATTAGCGTTTCTCAAGGGTCGTATCGTAAAAAAAAAAAAAAAATTTGGAAATGTGTTCAGATAATTAGCCACAACAAAGACGGACAAGAAAATGTTATCCTCTATCCTTAACGATTTTTAAAGTATATGTTCATTGTAGATTCGAGTGTGTGATAGAAGTAGTTTTTCGTAATGTATTATGAATCGTTTCTGAAATAATTTTCATAATGTATTTTGAATCATATCTGAAATAAAGAAAAAAAAAACGGAAATTATTTTGTTATTTTTTATATCGAGTTTCCTACCATATTTTCCAGATCAAAAACTTTTTCAACTGTATTTCCTCATCAAATTTCAAGTAAAACTTTTTATCACATTGAAAGAAATAGAAGTTTAATGGCACACAAGAAAATGAAGAGCAGATGTCCTCGTCAATAAGGTTAAGAGCTAACTCTTCATTTGGGGCTAGAATGAAAATGGTTCAGGAAGATAGTGTTTAGAGATTCGGTATTACATCCGAAATTTCTTTTGTAAATAGTCGTGTTAACTAGTAACATGGATAAGTTTTTGTTGGGAGCGTTTATGAGGACAAATCTGATTTTGACATGTGTTTTTTCAATTAATTGATTCTAACAAATTTTGTTACAAAAAACAGACAATAAATGTATTTTTTGGAGAGGATATTGGTTATCTTGATTGATTAATTTTTTTATCTTTAATATTTTTATATTTTGAAACAATTATTAAAAATGACACATGTTGACATCTGATTTGTCCCCAATATCCTCATACCCCATCAAAAATTTATCCCCGGCATCATGCGTTTTATGTCTGAGTCTCACAGAATATCATTGTAATGATTGTACTTTTTTCACTTCGAATAAGATGCAAACCTTTCTACTTTAGAAAAAATTAAGCTTTGCTTTTGAGTTATAAGATTGTTGAATTTTACTAACTTGACGACGATAAGTTAATTAATTATTAAAATATCAAAACATTTTAAATTTCATTTTAAAAATAAAATAAAATATCATCTGTAATGACGTTATGAAGCCGACATCGAAACATTCCTAGTTAGGGTAACACATTGCGGTCAGTTAAGAAAGTCGACTTTCAGTTTCAAAGTGTATATATCTTCAGCTGGGCATTGTCTATTGACTAGTCATGTCACATTAACGCTGTCTAAGTACCAAAACTACCAATAGATTTTGTTAATTAATGCTGTAGTAATGATTATTGATCAATTTTGGGCTAACAATTATGGTCGTGTAAGAAAGTTGACTTGAAAAATATAAGGACTCGTAAGCATGCATGTCTTCCATCGAATTGGTCAAGTAATATTTGCAGCGTTCCAACTTCCACGTATGAATTCATTTTGTTAGCTAAAGTCCTTAGTAGCAATGGTTATTAATCTATTTAGGTAGTAGTTGCAGTAATGAATATCATAGCTCGTACATGTCCCCTTAATTCTTATTATTAGCGTACGTAGAAATACATGATGATCGCCAGCAGTAGGGGTGAGCAAAAAGTCCGGAACCGCGGATATCACCCGTATCCGTCCGTAAAATTGCGGGTGAAACCCAATCCGAATCCGTAAGATCTATGGACCGGACACGGGTGGTATTCCCAAATCCGCACTTTTAGCGGTTTGGTTGCGGTTGGACTTTGAAATCCGCGAATTCACCCGGACCATTATAATTATCAAAGATTCTTCTTTCACAGGCCCTGTATCCTTTCTCACTCTGCTACCTAAGGAGGACCCTTGTGACTTTTAGACTTGCGTACAGAATGGAGATTCCAACTAAAAACTGAAGACCTTCTTCTGTAATCTTAGTACTAAGGATCGATATATTTAGCCTTTGAAAAGCAATTCAGTTTTCGAATTCCGCCTAAATCTCTCAAATGCACCTCTTATACAGAGCTATAATCCGGTAAGTGTAACAGCGAGAAGACGGGTTCCTTTGTCCATAGATGGAAGGGAATTTCCTATAGGATGAGAATCACCACCACATCATTAATGGCATCACTAACTGCATTAACAGATTGCCACCATCTCACAAAATGCATATCCATCAGGGTAACGTCCTTCACAAGAAGTCTAGTAGCTATCCATCAGGGTAACGTCTAGTCATCATGATTAGATTAGAATTAGGTTTTTCTTTCTTCTTTGTTTGGGATAAATCCGTGGGTTAATCCGCATCCGGTCCATATCACCCGCTAATCCGCGAATGTTAAACCCGTGGGTGATTGGGCCGGACACGGTTGGATTTTCCAAATCCGCAAATTTGACGGATCGGACGCGGGTGACCCTTAATCCGCATCCGTCCGTCCGTTGCACACCCATAGCCGGCAGGGGCAGAGCCACATGGAAGGTTGGGTGTGCAATTTCCCACCTAGCCCATCTGGTTTCCAAGCCCAATTTTTCACGTTTTACCCCAATTTACCCATTCATAACTTGCCCACCCAATTCTCAAAACCTAGCTCCGCCCCTGATTCGCCGGTGACTGAAGAAAAGAGGAATTCAACTGAAATAATCAATATATGAATTTTACCAATATCACTAGGTGTGGTCTATGTAATGTTGTTTTCATAATTCATGACAAATATTAAAAAGAAAAAGAAAAATCCTTGGATCCTTCCGAAAGATACATCCAGGAAAAGGGACAAAATGAAATACAAAAAGCTTTTAAAAAAGTATTTCACAGTTTGATGTGAAAAGAACTCTTCTATTGTTATGGAGCTCCCTCTTTTGTTAATATTCCATCCATTCCACTTTAGATGATATTTTGAGAGTTTTCAAGCAGATTAAGAAATAGAGAGATGAAAAAATTTCATCTATGCCCTTGAGAAAAGTCTTCTAACATTAATTGACGTTAGTGCATTTAAAAATAAATTTATATTTCCAAGACAAAATATCACAGTATCATTGGTAATTTTGTGGAATAATATGAAAACCATCAACTAATGTGGAATAAAAAAATAACCCTAGACACTCATCTAAATTGGAACGATGGGAGTATAATCTTTCTACAGTCAAAATAAAATAAAATAATATTTTAAATTTAATTGTTTATTTGTCTTCCTCAAAACTGAAAATAAAATAAAATACTTTTATCTCTAATAAATAAATTACTCCATCCGTTCCACTTTTAGAGAGTTATCATGCAGATTAAGATATGGATAGAGAAATAAAAAAATACATTTATGCCCATGAAAAAAGAATTCTAGCAATATTAATTGGTATTACTGCATTTAAAATAAACTTATACTTCCAAAACAAAATATTAGGGCTTAGTTGGTAGTTTATAAAACTATGGAGTAATATGGAGGGGGGAAAAAAACCCTAACCACTTATCTAAAGTGGAACGGAGGGAGTATATACTTATAAATTGAAAATTTGAGATACAAAGACCAGGTAAAAATATGGAAAATAAATTCTCAGTAAGTAATAGAACTCTTCTATTGTTCAGGAACTCCCTGTTGATAGGAGTTGATTCCATTGAATTAGCCATATTTCCATATAAATAACGTGTTTTCCGTCGTTTGATCAAAAATCTATTTCCATGAAATTATAAATAAAGCGTAGTCTAAAATATGTTTTAAACTTAATTCCATGGACAGTCTTTTCTTGTCTCTCCCAGAAAACTTATTCCATGGAATACACTTTCAGAAAAATTATTTCCTTTCTCTGTTATCAAACACAACCTTATTGTTCCAGCTCCAAAGCATGGTAAGGGAAAGAGATTTTAATTTTGGCTCCGGAAGAGATTGAGACCGTCGGATGAGATTACAATAAAAGTTTTGAAGTAAGCAGGCCATATTTCACCACATAACGACCGCGGTTTTCCTGTGTGCAAACACCCAAGAGTTTGAAATTGCAACACCGATAACGTTGCTAAGTTAGGATCTCTTGACACGTGTCCTTCCTTTGCCGAGCGTGGTGGAAACGTGGGAACAACAGGTGTGACCGTTTGGCCTTAATATTGGAACGTTTATATTCGTTACTAGCCGTCGCCAATAAATTAGCAACCACAATATCAAAATTGAAAGACTAAAATAGCCCCAACCATTCCACGGACACGCAAATTTGTTGCAATGGTACATTAGAATAGATGTGTCCTGTCCAAACTAAATTTTTTTTCCTGAAAAACTAAGTGCTTTCAACATTCCAAGTACATGCTTGGCTAAATATAGGCGGATGCTCACTTTGGTGGTTCATCTATACATGCTATTCTTAGTGTGTCAAATTTACAAATTCTAACCCTCGCCTCGCCTCCCCCAGAATTTGTGATTCTGAAGTAACATTTTGGTTTCCTTTCTTAACTCACTTGTCTACTTTTGAAAACGTGGGAATTTCAGAGAGTGTGTACAAATATGATGATATTCATCATTTTCACTATCACTGTCACTTGCAAGAGATTTATACGATTCCCCTACTTAATCATCGATTAGTATAAATTGTGCCATCACCATTGCCTATTTAATTAAACCAGTATATGCAATTGTTTTTCCCGTTCCTTAAAAAGATATACTTTGATTGCCTTCGTGGATAATAAACACGCGTCGATCGAAGTTTTGGACACAAGTGTGGAAGTTTTTGTAGTGCAATTGATAAATTTGACTTTGATCAAGTCCTTCCAGAAAAAAAAGAAGAAGAAATTGGCGCCGGTTTACCCTTGACAGAGGCTGCTAGGAACTAGTATCAATCAGTTAGTAGACTTTCTTTCAGCGAGATACCTACACGGCCATCTAACAACAACCAGCTACCATGAAGTTTTTAAAGCTCCGGTCCATGCACATACCTTGTAACAGTATACCTAATACAGTCACGGCCATTAATTAATGTCCTTGGTCGGTCGCACCTTCAAACCGATGCATGTATTTTTGCAGTTCACCCACGTATATCCATCGAGCAGAGCCCATCCTATCTTGGCTAGAAGCATGGCTAGACTTTGAATATAATGACAGCTAAAATCATGCCAAAGAAGATGTACGTTATCGCATTCATTGGATATATATCTTGAGCAATTATTGGGAAGCATGGAAGGAGCAAACTATCGGACACGCAAGAGCTTTTTCAAAGTATTGAAAATTAAGATACGTACACACTAGACCCACGGTGACCGACCTTTCGGAAAGGGTTGACTTTTCAAAAGAATTTGTTCGGTTTTAGATGGCGGATTATCTTCTTATCCATGTATACAAGTCAAAGATCTTGCTTCTTGTTTACCCGGCATCCACTTTGGAGCCAAGAAGAGCAGCCTTATTCTTCTTCTTGTTCTGCCTAAGAGAAGTATGAGGTGTCTTGGGAAATCAGTTACTTGTTGGGCTTGTCTCCGGTCATTAGAGTACTCTGTGGGGGTAATTTACTAGGTGTTTGTTTTTTGTGACTTAACTACCTCGTTTTATATCATGTTTAATCAGTGGCGGAGCTGGAAAATAAAGGTGGTGTGGCTTGAAAACTAATCGGATTGGTGGGGATGGCTTAAGCCTATGACTTAGGCATGATTTTTTTTTTGCCAAACTTAAAACTACTGTAAAAATTTGTGTTTTTCTGGACTTTAGGCTGGCTTAAGCCAGCCCAAGTCTATATGTAGATCCGCTCCTTGTTTAAATCCACATAATTAGTCAATTAATCCTTGTATTTGAATTTTTGGGTGTAGAAAAAAAGCAAAGCCTCTTTCTTCTTTTTCTGAAAGAGGCAAAGATAATATAAATAAGAAAGGGTGTTAAGATAGCGCACCCTCAAGATATACAAGAAGAAATGAGCATAGAGCTTAGAGAGCTTACAACAAAACTACTCCCTATACAGATTTGCCCAATTAAATACAGAATCATCAAGTTTGATATTTCTAAAAGAAACTCGACCAACTAAGAAGCAACATTTTGATATCTAAAATAAGAGAGTTAACAAACTTCATCACTTTTCTTAGCAATTAAAATGTCATTCCTTTCTAACCACACAACCCACCATATAGCAAAAGGCATATAATACCTCAAGAAAACAAGTGGCTTATTTTAGATATTCTCTTCTAATTTTTACAAGAAGAAAAGCAAATTTAGATTCTCTTCTAATTTTTGGGCATTTATCCCAAACAATAGTTATTATCTGAAATACTAAAGTTATTAATATGCCCCTGAAAGGGAAATATAAAAGCAATTTTTTTTCCAATTCATTCGAAACGGAATTTAAACTCCAGTCATATGGGAGAATAACTCGAGCTCCACTGAGTCAATTGAATCAATTTCAGATATGAAATCAAGGGTGTTTGAATTGGTGGTGGTGTATCTTGTAATACCCTGTATTTGTAGCTACTGTTTCGGGTCGGGTTATATCCGGATTAGTTAACCTTGTGGCTTAGGTTTTTGTTCCTTAGCCTTAGTCTAGGTGGGTGGATTGAACTCGAAAGGCTACAAATTAGAGTGGAAATAGAATAATACAATAATAAACAAAATTAAGGGAAAATGAAAAGATAAATAAAATATGTATGAAAAATAATAAATATGTTTATGTGTATTTATGTTAGTATTAATATATAGATTTTCAATTAATGTAAATTGAAATAATTTTAGAAGTTGGAAAAGAAAGGCTAGGAGATAAAGAAGGAGATAGAGCAAGGTTTCTTTTAGAGAAGAAGAATATGGAGAATCAAGAGGATCAAAGGAATTAAGGTAGAATTCACCGTTGAATGTTTTTTTGAATTTGAGTGATAGTTTCTGAAATTCTAGACAATTTTGCTTTGCTATGGTTTTGTTGTGTTTTGGCAATCTTAATGATTTTAGAATGATTTGGAATCTTGACAAAAGTTGTAGCCATGTATTATATCTTTCATTAGGATTTGGATTTGCTCAATTTTAGGTTATTATGGATTTATCATGATTTATGTGGTAATAACATGTAATCTGCCCAGTTTTTAGGATGCCATTGTAAATTCAATATATTTTGTTTGAAGAGTTAGTTTTCTTTGAATTTTGGATATGCCTGCATTTAGTTTGAGTGCTTAAATACTTGAGAGAAATGCATGTTGTTTGTAGTATGTTGTTAAGCCATGGTTGCTTGTATTGTTTGTATAAAAAATGATTTCAAAAATGGCAATGAGTTCATGTTTTACTGTTAGATGGAATATTGTTTCATGCTAACGGACGGTAATGATCCCCTAGACTTAAATGGGTAATCATCCCCAGGTAGGAACTTGTGTTTCCTGACCATCGATGGCGGCTGTTCGTGCCGGATAACGAAAATGAAACGGGTAATGATCCCCGAGAGCAAATGGGTATGATCCCCATAGGAACTTTTGTTCCTGACCATCGATGGCGGCTGTCCGTGCCGGTAAACGATAGGTGGGTGTACGAACCAAGGTTTTCGTACCGTGAACTCATTGTGTGTTGGTGATAATATTAATATGTGTGTTGAAATCTGAATTAAACGATTTGTTGAAAACATAATTGTGTTGTGAATTGATGATGTATTGAATCCTAAATTGGATTATTTATCAGAGATATTATTTATATTGTGAGTTTGTTGATTGAACATATAATTGTATCCTTGAAGTTGTGCAAAATCTTCTGTTGTATGTTCTCTTTGATTGATTGATTGATTGATATTTTCGCATCTTTAGAGAATGGGGATTGAGCTGTCATCTCACCCAAATTGACATTCCTTGCAGAAGCTAAGAATGAGTAGCTTAGTGATTGAATTTTTTACTTGTATTTGTTTGAAGTGTAAATCGATATCAAATGTTTTATGTATAATATTGTGAAGGATAAATTTATACCTAAGAAATGATATTTTTTTCATATTGATTAATTTTGATATATATTAATTAATTTGATTTAAATAAAAATAAAAATAATTTTTTAAGTCTTTTTCCGACCCGTAACGCTTCGAGTTCGGATCTCCATATGTGTTTGACCTTGATCCGGAACTTGGGGTGTTACATTTCTGGTGGTGAAAATGGTGTTTCTTCTTCTCCACCATTTTCATCACCGGATAGGAGGATGATAATTCAGTCGACGGTGGAGGTGGTGCCAATGGTGCTGGTTAGGGAAGATAATTCTGTAGATGGTGGTGGTGATATTTTGTGGTAACGAAGATGGTTGAAAAGAAGAAGAAGATAGATGGGAAAATGATTATGTTGATGGTGAAGGTGGTGCCAATCGTGCTGGTGCTTGTGCTTTTAAAAAACTCAAAAAACTGACTCATAAGTATTTGATGTCGTAAATCGATTTCACTGCAAATTAAGGCTGGTAGGGAAAATGTTTTATACTGAAGCCCTTTGAGCCCCATCCCACAAGTTAGATCTAATTGAGCTACTTTTCACTAACTTGTGATGTTGGATGGGGTAAGATATTCGTCCGGCAGATATGGAAGGTTAATCCAAAATTTTGAAACAGACGATAACACACCCTCCAGTTCTCTCTTATTTTTTTAAACAATTTTGATTTCTTCTCCAACCAACATTGTTTTCTTTTCACTCTACATCATCAAAACCAGAATCAAACTTCCTCCACCATCTCCACCAATACCAGCACCACCGGCGGCAACATCATCTTCAACTAATTTCTCCACCACAAATATATCCAGCACCACCTCCTCCACAACCATCCACAATGTCATCTTCCTCCACTATCTTTGTCCACCAACAAAAACCCTAAAAACACCACCATCTACGCTAACACCAAGTAACAACACCAGCATCAAAATCGGCATCATCATCATTTTCAATCGATTTAAAACCCTAATCTCCCTCTAGTATCTTAATTTGCTTCTCTAATTACAGATTAGGGTATTAAATTCAAACTGATTAATTTCTAATTCTTAATGTATCCAGATGCATCATCACGTGTTGGACTATAACACCATCATGGACGCCAACACCATATCCACCACCATCATCGACAAGAACATCACCACTTACATAATTATCTTTGTCTACTATATTTCTCCACTCATTTTAGTGTTTTGGGTTTTATTCTTTACGGCATCGATTTTCCTTCTCTCACACTTAGGGTTTTAGTCTTTTCAGTCAATTTCTTTTTTTTTACTATTTTTATTTATGTACTTGTTATTTGCTACATGTAAATTTTTTGTGCATGAAATATCATCAAAAGCTAGTTTCATAAACAAAAACTCTAAACCGATGGTTCAACCGAAAGATTTCAAAACTGCTCAGCCCTAGAAAAAAAAAGACAATAATGTGGTGGCTGCATTCGTGTGGGAAACACTTGTTTGTACCAAAAATTACTTTTTGGCACAAGACACGATTGATTCGATGATGATGTGAAATTCGGGTTTAAAAACAAACTAAAAATAAATAAAGGTTTAACGTGGTTCGTCGAGTTATGCCCACATCCATGAATGAATCCTCATAACGAGATATTTTATTGATGTAAGCTTTACAATAGTTTTCTCCAAAAACTTAGAATTGTATATCCTCTTATGGTTTAGACCCATACATTTATATAGAGCCTAACCCGTGTCGTAACGGCACGGCCTCCAAAATAAGTGATCCTTTTTTCCTATTAGTTTTGGCGTGTGTCATTCATTTGTTGTTACTATATAAGCTGACAATTATTTATCTTCGTCATGTTTTCTTTAACAATGTAACAAATTTTATTTTAACACTATAAAAGATCATCCGGACTCCCATGATATTATGTGTGTTATAACGACACAAAATAAACATTGCTTACTACCACACTAACAAACAACTACTATCACCACCTGAACCACTCATTATCGCTACTTTTTCGTAAAACATTTAGTACACTCCAAATGCAAAATTATCAGAATACTTGTCTTGTGGCAAGATTTTGTGGGACAAATTCTATTAAAAAGAAGAAGAAAAGAAAGAATATAGGGGACATTAAATCGAAAATCTCCAACAAAGATTTTTTAAATTTTCAATAGAAAAATATATATAGATATATATGAGTAAGTGAACATGAGTAAGATTATACAAAAAACAAAACATGAAAACAAAATTTGATTTCTAATCTCAAACAGAAATCATCAATAAAAGAAGAATGAATGGGTAAATGATAACTGTGTGAAAATTGAATCTTTTAACATATATTCGTGAACATCACCCTTAATCACATATTAGGGATAAACCCATTTTGAGCTTTTGATTCATACTATGCACATCCAAAATATTAAATACCAACCAATTGCCAAATTATAGTGTGTAATTACTCATCTACCATCACCATTTACCGTCACTACTTCTCCAGCTTCATCACCCAAAATCACGCCTAATATCATCTTCAAATCCTGTCCCATTTTTTCCTAATGCTCTCTGTCCCAACCATTCACTGGATGTCATGAGAATTACTCTGACTGTTATTGCTTTACTTTTCATTCTTATTTTTTGGGTTTTCCTGGGTTGACATAATTGAAAAGTCATTTCAAAAATTTGGCAATGCCTATGCTACACATATTGACTTCCTAAATAAAAGGTGACAATAATAGGATACGTTGATCCTAAAATGATCGTTGAAGCTATTAAGAAGACCAAGAAAATGGTTGCCATTTGGAGCCACACCAATTCCATCGGAGTATTCCCAACCCTCTACAAAACCAATAAAATTTATTTAATTGGAAAAGTTGATTTACTTATCCTTCTAAAAGACAATGCTGGAGCACTAAATACCAAAACATAATACACAAATATGCTAAAAAAGTTTTCAATATATATATATATAAAATAATAACAAAACAAACAAAGTGCTTAAAACGCTCAAGAAGCAACTAAAAAGTGAAAGAACGCATTGAATTTTATCTACAATTCTGTTTTTTTTCTTCGAGAATAGCAGTAAGAGCAACTACGAAAAACTGTATGCAACATAGTGGAACATCGACCTACTTGCATGATATTTCAAGCGTGGAACTACAAAACCAAAGAGGACATCACATGTAGCAGGTGTATGCCTACTTCTCATTCTCCTATAGATAAGACGCGTACCAATCTTGTCCATAAGTAAAATGATCCAACTCGATAATCTAGTGCAAGAGTATAAAATATAAAAACGCTACATAAGAGGACTATATTTCTTTTCAATTTTCCGTCGAGCACATCACCAGTATTTAAATCTATATGATTTATATTTACTAAATTGCAATCACTGGAGTTTTTATATATTGGTGTTTGGAATGTATTAGTGTGTATAGATGAAACTGACACATATAAATATTAGTAGTTAATACTGACTAAATGATCTAATGTACATCTACTCAGCTGTACACATTTGTAGTGACATAAGAAAAGTGCTCCATGATTTAGATAATGTCATTTTGTAATAATATTTGGATACCAACCAATTGCCAAATTATAGTGTGTAATCTTAATAACCTTTTAAGCCTATCGCTAAATATCTCTATCGAGATAAGACCAAAATGGTATTTCCACTAAAATATAAACAAATAGAAAGAAAAAGTTGGTATTTGAGAAATCTCACCTTTCTAGAAAAAAATACACTGAAGCCCAAATTCCAGGGCCCTGCGATAGCCAAATTTTCGTAATCGGGATATTAAAAAAGTACGAACTCTCCTAAAGTTGAACTATGAGATTATTGCAATTAGGATATATTTTGGAAATGTATACTTTCAGTTAAATACAACAAATGAAATTAAAAAAAAATGATAGAACCCCTAAAATTCATAAATGAAGCAATATAAAAACAAGGGGTTCTCTCAAAAATTGTTACATTGTAGTAGTTTTATTGGTAAAATATGTGTGTTTTAGTGGGAAAAGATTGAGAGAGCATGGAAAAAACATTGAGCGGAAGTAGGTTCTTGGATTATTATTTTTTTCTCTCTCTACCTATTTCTCCTTCCTAATTTTATTTCTGAGCGAGAGAATCAACTGTTTAGTTTTATGGGAGGTAGGTTTATATTTTCTGTCGATCAAATTCTCGGTTTTGATTTTCACTTTTGAGATGGGAAAAGGAGAACGCATAATGCATAATTTTATTGGTTAGAGATGTATGTTTTAGTGGAAAATGATTGAGAGAACATGGAAAAAAAGATTTAGCGGAAATTGGTTCTTGGATTAAAGCTTTTTCTCTATCTCTCAAATCTATTTCTGCTTCCTAATTTTATTTATGAGTGAGAGAATCAACTATTTAGTTTTATGGGAAGGTAGGTTTATACTTTCAGTCGATCAAATTCTCGGTTTTGATTTTTAATTTTGAGATAGGAAAAAGAGAATACGCAATGCATAATTTTTCAATTAAAGCGTGTATTCAGGGGATCGATCGCTATATTGGATTTATCAATTGGGATGACAAATCAAGACCGCTATTTATCTGTCCCCACTGGCACCGTTGCTGACACCCCACATAAACTGCTGGCCTATTTTAGATTGAACAAACTTAAGTCGTTAATTAGTTTATTCATTATATTTTTTTGTTATATATTCTCTTCTACAATGTAATCAATTCTATTTCAACACTAAAAACAATTATTTATACGACCGGGTATCATTTGAGGGACCCAACATGATCATATTATCATATATAATCTGGCATCCTCGAAATATTTGGTGCACGTCCTTACAAAACATGCTAAAAATAGCTAGCTACATCTTTCGCAATACAATGTTACTCATGTTGTGAAGACACATAGCTAATATTGTCCGCTACTACTCACCAACACCGACAACCATAAACACCACCCATCGTCATTATTTCTTCCACTGCCACTAATGTTATACCGCCTCCACCGCTCGCTAACACCCGCAACCGTTCTTACCACCACTAATTTCTATTAATATAATTTTGTAAAATTATTTATTACTAAAAATATGTTTTTATTAGATTAGTTATTAAGGGGACATTTATGATGAAGAATTAATAAATCATTCATGATGAACAATTAATGGGATACTAATTAATAATTTTTTTATAAAGGTTAAGTTGAATAAACCACGACCGTAGATTTAGCTTCTTCCTAACGAATCTTGGCCACTCTTTATCTTGTCTAAGTTGTCTAAAATTTTAATAAATAAAATATTTAATAAAAGTTTATTTATAAAGGTAATTATAAAATATTTATGATGTAAGAAGATATTCATAATGAAAGATTAATAAAATATTTAATGAAATTTTATTTATTTTGATAATTATAAGACATTTATAATGAGAGATTAATAAAATGTTTATTAATGATAAAATAATAATGTAAACAACCACAACCATAGATTTAGCTTTTTTCTAAAACTAAATCCTCACCGTCCTTTACCTAAGCTAAGTTGTTTACAATGCTTTGTTTTATATTCTTGATAGTTGTATAGACTTGTTTGTCAAATTAGTTTGGAAGCTATGGACTCGGAAAATTATTTTTGAAGCTATGGACTCGGAAACTTCTAGAAATTTTTATACGGTCTTGACCAGCGGGCTTTACGGTTCTTTATAACGGGTACATACAACATTATTCACGCAAAATAGGTCCAACAATATTCCCCTCTTAAAGGATTTAGTTAGGGGGTGAGTTTTTAATATGTTTTTCTCGACGAATTGACCAGAAATATCCTTTAGAGTAACTGTTTCGTGATTATCAATTAATTTAAATTGGATGTTATTCGACGTACAACGAAAATAAACGTACAAAAATCTCCAATATAGGTGATTGAGTACTTGTCTTAAACTGAACTAGATTACTTCGTTAGGCTGCAGTCGGTAACCCCTGTGAATTTTCTCGAACCCACAATGTAGCAGCTTTTGCAAGTTTCGACTTTCATTACGGATGAGATCAGAAAGTCTTCCATGAATTCCACATCACACCTAGTATCTTCTTCTTAATATTTTTCTAGATTCTTTTCATCATTTTGTAAGTTTGCAACAGTAAAGATTGTTGTAACAACCTAGCCACTCAACTAGCTCTTAGATGCCATTACGGTACTGGTTCACGGCTTTTAGCGCGGGTCCTACTAGTTCACCATTCCCAATTTAGGGTCTGGATTAGTTCAATCAATTAATGGTCGAGATGGAATATTAAGAGCTAGCCAAATGGGTTTCATTGTTGGAAAATTTAGTTAGATCTTGGGACAGCGCAACAAAGTCGATGACACGTAAACTCGAGGACCCTGAAATATTACTCCCTCCGTCCTAGTTTACTTGCGGATTTTACAAAAATTTGGAAGAAATTCAAATTACTTTCACACACCCATCAATTTTCCAAATTACTTGTTTACTATACTAATTTTTACATCATAGTTTTTGTTTCAATCTTGATAATTAGGAAATTATAGTGAGAAATATAGAAACTTTTTTGTACAATTTTACTAGAAAAAACTCAATTTAGGTAAGTAAACTAGGACGGAGGGAGTAAGTTGTTTGACGGGTGATGTATACAACAAAATAAAATGATGGTATATTATGCTTACAAAATTCTTAATGGTTGAGATGGAATAATAAGAGCTAGCCAAAGGGGCTAGCCTATAATAACAAGGTGGTTTTGTTGTTGGAAAATTTGGCTAGATCTGGGACAACGCAACAAAATGGATGTTTTGTAAACTCGAGGACCCTAAAATATTGAGTATTTTGACGAGTGATATATATGCACAAGATAACATCCAATCATTATATTGGGAATGTGCAAAAACAATTAAAAAAATAAAAATATTGTGTTTAGTTGCATTGGAGAATGCAATGCATCATATATTCACTAAATATGCATTTTCAAGAATGAAGTTTTGCAATGTCCAATGCAAATAACAAAACCCGTGGTATATTATGTCTACAAAATTCTTTGGACAATTATAAGAAATCATTGGTGAATTTCGGGACCTTAATGTATTTATTAATGAAAATTACAACCTTCAAGAAATAAACATACCTTGTTGGATACTTTCTATAACGTCGCGTCTTATTTGCAATTACGATGAGAGGTCCTGTCCCGAAACGGTACATCCTTTGTGTAAACCAAATTAAAATCTCAGTTTGAATTCAAACAGATGTGATGGTTCTCATGCATAATAAATGCTTAAGCAGAAGGCGTGACCTTAAGAGTAAGACCTAGATCCTGGGCTGAGTATCATTATTTCCTCCATTCTGTTATTCTTTAACCTACTTGCATCTTCTCTTGAGATTTGATAAGCATTCATCAACACATCTATGGGCATTGCTCTTAATACGGATGTCTTTCCGACCAATGGGTTCGTCATAGCGTTGTCGTTAGTCTTGAATGATACCCATTCAAATCCTTCATTTCCAGCCTGTTTAACCACAGCGAAGTTCTGAGGAACAACCAACATCTGGCCTTGGTTGAGTTGACCGTTGAAGACTTGGCGACCTCCGTTACCTACAATCTGACACCTGCAACTTCCCCTCGTGACGTAAATAACATTGTGAGCGTTCAAGTTCCAGTGTGGAGCAAGTAGGGCATTCTGCATATACAGCATGCATCATGTATTTTAAGTAAAGTCAGTCGTATGGCTAGCTGCATGTGTTTTGTGTCTGTTTCTTAGTTCTTTCATTCTGTATGAATTGATTGTTAATTACCTGGTAAAGAACTCCTCTCTCTGCACTCATTTGGATGTAGTTAAGGATGGGTAACTTCTGACTGTTGAGAGTAGTGATTCTTCCCCCTTTTTCTGAGTAAACATCAGCCTTAGTTGGATTGGCGATGTTTTGCTTGAGTCTCATACTGCAAAGAGTTTCCTCTAACCCATTTGTGGTCCTGTAAGTTTGTTCTTGTTCCTCTTCTCCTTCACCTTGTTGTGGCCTAATCACTTGGAGCCCACCTTCAACGAAAACAATGTTACCTCTCTGGTCATTTTGTCCTTGTAGTTTCCTCACCTTCTCGGTGCTGATCCCAAGCGCCTCAGCCAAAGTTTCGACATTGATGCCACTGAAGATGTTTGCTGGTTTATATTGCCGACCTCTTACCTCTTGACGTTGTTGTTGTTGTTGTCGTTTTTGATATGAAATAGTTTGTGTTTGCCGGCTTCCGGCAAGTTGAAATATCTACATATATAGGGAATACATAGTTCGGTATTGTTTGTAGGATTAACATATATTTATAAATTCCCTGACGAATGCATGTGTAGTAGATTTCTATGACTTGCTAACAATTCAAAAGAGTTGATCATTTCACATACCCTCAGGTTGCGATCTAGCTGGTTAGCGTTGCTGCTTGTGTCGTAAACAGCGATAGCGACAAGTGGGGTCTCACCCTCATTGTAGGCCCAATGAGCTACTCCTGCTGGAAAAGCTAAAACGTCTCCTTGTTGGAATTGATGAATCTTTTGATGCTGGTCTCTAGATCTCTGTTGCTGGCTTCCTCCTCTTAGTTGCTGAGACTGTTGAATAGAGTGGAAGGTTTCTGGACAGCCGGGGATATGGATAGCAGTCAATCCTCGACCTGGAACAGTACGTGCATGAGTATGCTGTAGCCTATTAATTAAGTAATTCTTCTTATAACTTGCACAGAATAATTTTTTTGAAAAGGAACATACCTTGTAGAATGTAGACAAGTATAGGTGCATTAACAAAAAATGGCAAGAGAAGTCCTCTAGGCTGAATAGTATATCGAATAGGAGCGACACCAGCACACGCGAATTGTTCGTTATTCTGGTCCCAAAACTCAATAACACCAGCTTCGGACTCAACATGACTTGTAGGTTCTTGAGCATTTAAGTTTCCGATTCGACACTGGCTTTGCCCTTGGTAATGGCGTGGATGTTGCTGTTGTTGCTGAGTTTGCCATTCTCTACCTTGTTGTTCTATTTGACCTAAACAAGCATTCAACATGAAAATAATGCAAAAACCAAGACAGATTAAAGATGACGACTTCATCATGAACAAGCTAAGCTTAGTTTTTTGGAAGGTTTTTGAAATAAAGAATGGGATGATGTTGATACGTATATAGGATGGAAAAGAGTTTGAAGGTTTGATACCTTTCATTTTGTTGGCAAAAGATTCTTTCATTTCCATGCCATGTTGCGCATTGCATGCCTCTTTATAGACACTCAGTATCGACAACTGTGTGATACGACATGGTGCAGTTAATTTGTTTGAAGAAGACAAAAAAGCTTGTATTTTAAAGCAGAGACAAAAATTAATTGGTGTACCAACCACATGCTATTCTGTTTATCTTATAGAGTCACACCTCCGGCCTAGCCGAGCCTGATGAAACTGATTAGAACAACATTTGAAGGTCAGAACCAAAGTTGTCCCATAACATGACTTGGAAATAACATAAAATCCAAATTCTTCCAAGCTTCAGAAAAAAATATCCTGGATTTCCTGGATCAACATGGGAGAGTTTTTTTTACAATCAATAAAACGATATAATTTTAAATAAAAGAATAAAGAATCTCATAATTACAATATCTTTGTAGTTGTTAAAGGAGAGCTAGGATGTCGCCTAGGCGCACGAGTCGAGAAGGGGGCACCTAGCAAATAAAAACGCCCAAGATGCAAGAACATTAGCATTTTTTATTTTTTTTGGGGCGCCTAGGGTGGCATAAGCGCGCTTAGGCAGAGGGCTGGGCGCCTCTCCTCCCCTAGCGCCTCAAACAACGAAGGTGTAAAATAAAATCAAAGGTTAAAATCAAAAGTGTAAGATAAAATCAAAGATTAAAAAGCAATGCCATTATTTCCTGACTAATTCATCCCATGGAAGAATGAGAAGTACAAAATGTTTGCCTTGATATCTAAAATGATCTATAGTGGCTTTCTTGTTTGCCTCTGCTTCGAACATTCCGTGGCTCTTTCTAGATGTTCCAACAAGGATGATCCAAGTAAAATTCCCACGAAGTCTGTTCTATCTCTATATCTTTGAAAGCATCCTTTATGCCATCTCCAAGGGGAGCCGTTTACCTGAACATGACTTAAAAAAGGGAAAAATTCTCGCACTTACTATTCCCGGTCGGAAATTCGAAAAGTAACATTTTGGACTTTTAGCAACCGTTTTATACCTTCGAAAATAGACTTTTAGCAACTGTTTTGGTCAAACGAGGACTCATTGAGTCCCACAAACGTAATGTTGACTATTCCAATTGACTGACCTCAGTACTCGGGTGCACTCCTACTGGACACTCGAAAATTGTAATGTTGACCGTTGACTAAATAGTGTCGAGTGTTGTTGACCAGTAACATGAGTCCAATTGACTGGTCAATATTTCGAACACACTATTAGTGCACTCCAAAAAATGTTCCCAATGCATTCATTGTGCAGTCGTGTATAGGGATATGGACGTCATTTTTTGGGGTCATATTTTGCCCTTTTGGTCATATATGTTGTTTTTGGAATTCAGTAGCAGTACGTTGACTATATACGTAGAATTGAGTGATTTTTTAAGTCCTTTGTCTGGGCACACTCGTCACAGTGACACTCCCTAATTGGTCAAGAGAGATTTGGACTTATTCCCTCCATTACTGAAAAACAGATATTTGATTTTGGTGAGTACTAGACACTGCCTGTAAAGCTCCATTGCGGTGTATTTATCCGTGTACTAGTTGAATGGTGAGCATATATGAAAGAAAATCTCAGCGTACAAAACTTGAAACGACGATAAATGTGGGTAGTGTCAATGCGTTTATTTTTCACGACGAGCTTCAAGGAGGAGGCTGCAGGTAGAGTGACCCTATTAGCTTTTGGGTGCTTAGGACTTTCACTATGGATCAAAAATCTTTCTTGAATTTCCAAATTAATCTCCATTACGTTTCTAGAAGAAGAGGCATACATGGAGATACCCGTGATAGTGGGTTCTTCCGGTTCGTCAAAAATTAAAACTGGAAATGCAGCAAAGTGCATATAAAAAATTCCTTCCGATGCCGAAATTTATTCAACCCAAGGTCGTCTAAAAGGAAAACAACAAAATAGAGAGACCAAATAAGAACTCTGTATTCGTTGATTGGTCTTGCCTTCACAAACTCTGCATTGTATAAACTAATGTTCATTAATAGCTTGAAATAGAAATTATAACTGATCATTCGATTAAAGCGTGTAATGCCCTGCCCAATCATCTTAACTACGTGGACGATTGGCCTGAACACATTACATGTTATTATTTTTCCTGGTGCGAGATTCAACGATCAACGCCGCATCAAAATGATAAAATGGCTCTCCTCTCCAAGCTGTATATGCATCATGTGCCGCGAACCTGTCCCCTCTATGTCTAGCGAGAAACTCATTGTACTTGAGGCATAATTTCCTAACATGAATCTTCCTTGAACAATCGTGGGCTGGTTCATAATTATAGCGTGGTTGCTTGGACTTATCGCACGTCTGTTTAACGAAAGGACCCCAACCAACTTGAGTCCAAAAAATACTGTCATGTTGTTGATCTTCGGGAAGATCCTTGAAAATGTAATAATTTTTAACCCATTCGGTCTCTTCCTCAACATCATTTAACCTTTCCCTCAGTTGGAACTGTTCTTGACCTCGTTTCTTTGCCTTGAGTTTCTCTTCATATTTTGTCGCAGCCGATGACGATGAAATGCCTTCTTTTGTAGTTTTTTGTTCGCTTCTTTTCTGTATCTCTTCTTCCATTGCAGCAATTGATTTGGTTTTCGCTTGTATCTTCTAAGAATCTCTTTGATTGAATTGGTTGTTGATGAAAGAATTATCATTGAATAGTTGTTTAACTTTGATTTTCACCTCAAAGATTTCTGCTATACACAACATTGGGTTGTCTTCCTTATATAGAAAAAATTCCAACCTCTATGTTGCACTTAATGGCTATATTTCTTAGAACTCGCGTCCAACGGATACATTTATTAGAACTCGCGCCCAATGGCTATATTTCTTAGAACTCGCACCCAACGGATATATTTCTTAGAACTCGCGCCCAACGGCTATATTTCTTAGAACTCGCGCTCAACGGCTATATAATTTTTCCTATAAAAATAGACTAATGGAAAACATTTTGACTTACCAACAACAAACTCAAATCATTCTCAAATATAAACCTGAATCATGTATTCTAACAGTTCGAGTAGAAATGGAAAACAAATAGTATGAGTGGAAGCAAAAGAGGTTTGTCCATGTTGTTCTATGAATAACCATAGTCTGCTTCAATGCTCATGGTTATATACAAAATGTCCACAATGAGGTTGCACCGGCACTAGGAAGGTAAAGGAGTCCATACCGGAGAAGATAAGGTATTTGGAATGTGAGTATACGCTAACTGTCCTGGAGAAGCACAATGGTTGGAGGATGCAATGAATAATGCAATCAAACAAGAAAAAGTTGACGAGCTCTGCAAGAACTTCAAACTTAAAGGAAAGGTGGAGTTTGAATGCACAAATGGGATTCCATGTGAAACTCATGGTTGTAATTTCTTTATGGAAATGCACTGGTCTGTAGCAAAGAAAACATATGGAAAACGTTACTGGAAATGCCATGTATGTCAAACGGTGGAATGGGCTGAATATGTGTTGTTATATTTTAGTTTAATCAAGAGTTTGAATATGAATTGATGTAATGTGCTTTATAATAATTAGTATGCGTTGTTGTTCTTATTTTAAGAGTTTAAATTTGATGAAATGATGTTAGGTTCTTTTACAATAATTGATACTACTTATTTTTATTAAACTTATGATTAAAGATTACACTGAGCACGTGCAACAAGCATTTAAACCAATAGGCGACCCTATTGGACGAGCTGTGTCTCGTGAGGGTTTACAAAGAGATATACCCACAAAACCTATCATTTTCTAACTTCTTTACTCTCCATCTGAATCTTCAGAGGATGAATCTTCTATTGGTTCCGGGTTGTACTCTGGATGTTGTTTTTCAACATCAAGTAGTAGGTAAAAAATCTAAAATCTTTTTTTTTTTTTTTTTTTATAAGTTACAAAAGCCACCGCCTCCTACAACAAAAGAAAACAATATCAATTTACAAATAAATGTTTCAACAATTCACTACACATACATATACTTGGTAGGTAACCTTACGATTTCCGAAGGTACCGGAGCCCTCCATAGGCATAATGATCTTTGTACCAATACATATTCTTTCACTTCAGAAGTGATAATATTTAATCTTGTTTGTAGATAACCAATAGTTCGTTCATTCGGATTCCCGGTATGTAAAGTAAACCTTTGCAGCAACTCCTCCCAAATGTTTGGTTGTTGAACTTCTTCTTCAATCTCTACAAAAACTTTGATCCATGAACTAACAATCGCTTCATCTTCTGCCGGATTATAACCCACCATAATTAAGAAAGAAATTTGTTGTTTTGTAAATAATAATTTGGACAACAGAAGTGTTTATTTTTTTAGATGGAGAAGAAACTTGGTCAAACTAATGTGTTCATTGGTAAACCATATGTGATCTATTTATACATGATAAGTATACATATCCATACATTGTACAAAGAGATTGCACGGATAAGTATACATATCCATATACTGTACAAGGATATTTCTTTGATTTCACTTGTAAGTATACATATCCATATACTGTACAAAGAGATTGCACGGATAAGTATACATATTCATATTCTATACATAGAGATTTCACTTATTTCACTTATAAGTATACATATCCATATATTGTACATAAACAATCTACTATTGGACTAAAAAAAACAACTATCATAATTGTAAACCACATGGCCATCAAATTATAACGTATTAATTGTCATACATAATTGAAACCACAAAATATATTAAAGTTCCTCCTACATCTGTTTGTAGCATTAGAACTTTTTACACAAAAATGAAAGGGTTGTCATTCATCCTCCGTGTCATCATCGTCATCATCCTCATCATCGTCATCATCCTCGTCATCATCTCCATCATATTCATAATCGTCTTCTACATATCCGTCTCCACAAACATGTTCATCTGCATGTTCAAAGTCATCTGGGATTTGATCATTGTAATCTCCAAAATAATCAAATGAACCATCCTCGTTTTGACCAGGAACAACTTCTTCTTCTAAGTTTGTGTCATCATAATCTCCATATGATGATGAAAGTACCACATATTCCATATATGTACCCTCCAAACAAGACAAGTCTTCTACCTGGCCTCCTCTACCAGGACGCGCAGCATTGTGCTTGATAAGATCCGTTCTTAGTTGTAGGTGCATTTCTAGGTTTTTCAGAGTAGACATAAATACACGACTATTATTGGTAGGTTCCGGAATCGGAACAGGAACAACTCTGCCCCAGTCCGTATCACGACGTTTATGCTTAATTATCATGTTGTGTAAAATAAGACAACATTTCATAATTAGGTTCAAGTCAGATTGTTGCCAATACTTACACGGTGATCCGACAATTTTGAATTTACCTTGAAGCACTCCAAAAGCACGTTCGACATCCTTTCTTTTGGCCATTTGATACTTTATTAATCTCACATAGTCGGGAATGTCCAAAGTCTGACTGAAAGATTGTATAATTGTAGTCAATTTTGGATAGATACCATCGGCCAAGAAATAACCCATATTGTATTGGTGACCATTGATGACATAATTTCATGGAGGTGCTACACCCTTTAGAATGTTATCAAAAAGGGATGAGTGTGCCAACACATTCAAATCGTTGTTTGATCCAGGCATTCCAAAAAAAGCATGCCAAAACCAGAAATCATATGATGCCACCGCCTCTAATACCATACTACTATGTTTCTCTTTACCCCGATAAGTTCCTTACCAATCTATCAGATAATTCTTCCATGACCATTGCATACAATCAATGCTACCAAGCATTCCAGGAAATCCTCGTTCCGCATTCTCAGCTAGCAACCTCTGAACATCTTCAGGAGTGGGTTCACACAAATATCTTTCTCCAAAAGTCATGCAAATGGTGTGGAAAAATCTTTTTAGATAATGGTATATTGTAGTGGCACCTATACGAGTGTAATCATCAACTTTATCATCTTCTGTACTTTTGCATAAACATTTCATAACGATAACTAATTTCATATGCGGAGAATGCCCCATAGTACCCGTTGCATCCGAACGATGATGCCATTCTGGATCCACTTCAAGCAATTTTCCTAACAATTTCTCAAATAATTTTCCCCTCATGCCTAGACGTTGTTTGAATTGTCTTGAGGTATAACCATTTCCAGGTGTAAAATAATCATTCATACTTTTCGTATCATGCCACACTCTATCACGCGTTATTACACTACGTGTCTGTATCTCCCTAGGTACCGGTTGTCGAATAATACGCAACCGTTCATCCAAAAACAGTTGTGTAAACATTAGAAAATCTTTCTCTTCTTCATCACTAGAAGTATCCAAATAGATTCCATATTTAACTCTCACATAAGCATGCATTGGACTCATTATGTACCTTTGCAAACAACAAACATAGTATTACCATACATAAATACAAGTCAATCAATATTATGCATCGATAAAATAGTAGTTTACAAACATTTCATTCAACATAAATCAAGACACAACAAGTAATAATCATGGATTTTTCACTAAATCTATGTGTTAATTATATTATTGAATTGCATACTACATACCTAACCAACCTAATATCAACAATTTCATCAAAATAAAAATCAAATTAATTTTAAACCCTAAAATTATAATCACTCACCTTTGATGATTTTGTGGATGGAATTCGAAATTAAAGAATGGATTTGTTTCATCTTGGATAACGATCAAATCCTTTTAATTTAAGCCAAAGTATCGCAATGAATCAATATGAAAGTCAAAAAGGGGATAAAAGGGGTTTGAAAGGGTTTTGAGAGGTGAAAAAAATAGAGAAGAATAAGAAATGGAAAATACGAGTGGTCACAAGATACTTAAGCTTATAAAACGGATACTCAGTTTCCGTTTGGTCAAGTCAACGAGTTTACTGAAACGGAAACTGAGTTTCCGTGTCATGTAGGGAAGGGATAAAAGGGAACCATAGTGAGGTTGCCTTGTGACCTATATCCCTTCCCTACATTTGAGGGATAGGGAAGGGATTCCCTTCACCATAGTGCTTGGCCTAAAGCATTTTCAATTAGTACTAAAATCAGACCAGTGTTTGCTGTGGGGACCAATGTAATCAACGTCTCGAGATCTTATCAAGATTCCCAGTCTTGGTCCAATGGCCAAAATGAATTTAACCGAGAGACTCACCAAGACGACCAATATTTCACCGAGATAGACGAGATCTTGCTGAGATGAGTTAGCCAATTGAGGGCGGTATGATAATTTTATTATAAAAATCAAAATTAAACTTGAAAACTCGGTATCGTTTATGTTGTGTGAAATTGTGAGTCATACAGGCGAGTTTAGATTAGTCTAAAACTCCAATATTGCTTTACTACATGGAATAAAATTTGAAAATAAGGCTCCAAGATTTCACTAAATATCTCGTCGAGGTAAAGCTATTAAAGGCGTCCTGATCTGACAAAAACGAGATCAAGATCCGAAATTCTCTACACTAGTATGGACTTGATCAAATTTGGATGATCTACAAAGACCGGCACACTTACTCTCTTAGAAGCATCATGATGAGAAAGAATGTGTGGAATATGGAAAAACATGATTGAAAAAAAGGGATAAACTTTACTATTTATAGCACATCAGAAGTATCTTTTCGACTTCTAGAAGTCAAAAAGTCAGAAGTTAATTTGGCTGTCAAATTTCAAAACGACTTTTAGAAGTCGAAATGTTAACTTTTTGTGAAGCAAAATAGTTTTACTTCTGACTTCTGACTTCGACTTCTGGAAAAACAGAAGTCAGAAGCAGATTTGTATCCAAACGCGCTAGGGAGTTTTTCCCTTGGGTGTGATAAATCTTTTGTATCCTCGTTTTATATCGATATAATTTTTTCTTTACTAATCAAAAAAGAAAAGAGGAGGGATAAACTGAGGTTAACTCATATTTTGTTTAAATAACTTTTATGTGTTTAACAACAAATGGACTTGTCCACTTTTATAGGAACGATAGAACTCTAGTTATAAGAAAAATTTAATTAATCAGGCACGAAAATATAAGCAACATTAAAAATAAATAAATTGTAAAATTAATAAATATCTAAAAAATAATGATAACAATAAGAACAATATACATCTTAAATCTAACTTATGTCCCACATAAGGCCGGGTTTCTGGAAAAGAATTCGTCTAGAATTGACGAAATATACTGAAAAACTAATGTCAAACGTAGGAAATAATCTTAATAGTAATTCTTTTGAAATATTTTTTACCGAAAAAAATTTCTTAACTAGCTTTCGATCTTCAACAATAAGGTCACTAAATGCTTCGAGTTGGGTATTAAGCAACTCACGAGTATATAGTAATGTCTCAGGTGTCAATGTTGGCAGATATTCTTCTTCACTATCTAAGTGGATAACATGTTGACTAAGAGCGGCATGGCAATTCAGACCTACTTCAATATTACGAGATTGTCATTATGATTATCTGTAAAAGTAGTCGAATTGGGTATGATTAAACTAATGTTTAGTTGCAGCCACATATAGATTCTGCAAGTCGACCTTGAATCGCAACTTGAGATTATGCAAGTCAAGGTTGAATCGCGACTAGATTTTCTGCATTACGTCGTTGAGTTGCAACTTGTGATTCCGCTGTTTCCACAATGAAACTCAGAAGGTCTTTACAACTATTTATTTTTCCATATCAATCATGATGAAAAGATGAGATGGCACAAAATAAAAATACGTAACTATTTGTGTATGTGAGGGTTTTTTTATTTTTCGAAAAAATGATAAAAAGATAATTTATAAATTGGATGAAAAGATACAAAGATCCCAATAAATAGAAGAGAATAAATTAAATAAAGTTAGATGAAAAGCAACAGTATCGAAGACATGCTCGTATAAATGGAGAAAGGAAGCATGGAATATAAAAGCAAGGTAGAAAATAGAGATAAATTGACGTTAACTTATGTTTTAATTGAATAATTTTAAGTGCTTAATTATTAGATGGACATGTCTTAACAGGGAACAATAGAATAATAAAAAGCATGTAGAAAGGAGGGATAAGCTGAGGTTAATCCATATCCAATTTGTAGGTTCTGCACATAAAAATAAAAATAAAAATTAGATATTTACCCATTTTCATGGATAATATTAATAAAGCTATTTTTGATAAAGTACCCATACTTTTCAAATTACACTAAAAAAATGGCCCCGTTTTTTAGAAATTTGTTAAAGTGCCCTTTCCTTGACAGTTTTATTCCAAAAAACGGAAAATGGCAGTTAGCAGACGTTAACGCTTAAGTGGCAGCATGAAAAAGTCTAAACACCTGCATCCTTCAAACTTAACCCATTAACATCACAATCTCTCAACACCTGCATCTTCACCACCATTCAACCATTCTCAATCAGCTTCAACTCAAACACCACCAGGATAAACCACAAACATTTCTGTTGCCATCATCATCTGCAGTTCAGCCATAACATCCATTTGCAATTCATTTCAGTTCTCAGCACCACCACTAAACACCTAAAATTGAAGTTGTACCAACTTCATCCTGAGATTAACAGATTCACATCACCACCATCTTCTTGGTCACAAACATTTCATCCTCAGTTCAGTTAAACTCACCGGAGACTCAAGACTCGTCTCTTCTTCTTTTTTTCTTGACCTAACATACATTATAATCTGCACTTGATATTCTCCAATACTTGTCTAACCATTCCAACACAGACCCATACTGAATAATCAACAGCAACAGTCACTAGTGGAAAAAAGCCGTTTTAAGATAGCTGAAAAGTGTCGTATTTGAGAGAAATAAGACACTTTGGAGTTGCCGTTGAAAGTGTCGTAGATTCAGTGTCTTTTTCTAGAACGACACTTTGAGGTTGCCTTTGAATTACGATGCTTTCTAGATGCCGCTAAGAACGACACCTGGATTACGCTGTTTATTTAATTTATTTTAAAATAAAAAAAAACAATTAAGGTCTGTCTGACTTATTTCAGCAGTTCTGACTAGGCTGAAATAATTCTGATTCAGACTCAAATTGAACTAAATTGAAACTCAAATTCAAATTCAGATGAAATAAAAAAATAATTCATTTCATACAAAATGTCAATTACATTCATTAAATTGTAAATTTAGTTCAAAATCATACAAACAGGATTTATGTCCTAAAGAAAAGTGCTACAAGTCCTAAAGAAAATACTAAATCAATCTACAAGGGTTCTATAATCGATTTCAGTGATTATGATCTGGGCACCAGCTTCCTTGTCACAAGACACAGAACTAGCAGAACTTTAAATTCTACTGGTCAAGGATATTCACCTCTACCAATTGCTAATGTAGGTACCGGCAGTAGCCATGGTACTAAAATGCAGCAACTTCTAACCGTCTGGTACAAAGTAACACCAATGCAGCAGCAACCATAAGCAATAATTCGTAAGCATCAGATCTTGCAACCTTCAACAATTCACAACTTACAGTCATAGGAAGCAACACCTTTTCTGAATAGCTTCAGTTAACAACATTTAAAAAAATCATTAATAGAGGAATCATTATAATGGAGAAATCATTATATGAAATGAGTAACAATGTATAATGGAGGAGTCAAAGACTATACAGGTCCAATATGTAACAACCACCAATGATAGACTCACTATCAAAAGCTAAAAGATTCAAAATTATCGTTAGTGTTCATTTAAATAGGCTAAAGAACTAAAAGATGATAAACAACACTATCCTACTTATAGATAGAACATGTACAACAATAAGTCCATATACAGCCAAATGTGAAGATATACTTATGCATGGGAAAAGATCTCATAGCATCGAGACTTGCATGCACTCAATGAGAGTACTGTTGATGACACCTGCATATCTAATAGTTCAATTGAAAATATCCAACATAGGTGCAAAATGAGACTAACCATCCCATCTGGACAGATATTTGAGATGCTACTCCTATGTCATCTAACTGTAAGACGATAGTGTAATCTTCCGATATAGTGAAAAGTTTCAGACAAGATCTATATTCTCATCTACTCCCTTCTGGAAAAGTTACCAACCTGATGGAGTCATTATGCAGAGCATCTTCTGAATCAATGACCTGATAGAGAACACTATTGGATATTGCACTGTTTCAAGCAATTCAGAGATTTGCATTTTAATTTACATTCCTCAAACATTAAAATGGATAGATCCTTGAAATGCAAAGTTTCTATACTTGTACTTGCGGTTTTGACAGTGATAAAATGTATATATAAACAATATTGTGGTATCATCAAAATCACATCCATAAATCCTACTAAAACTCATTATTTTTGAACATTAACGATCAAGGAAAAATAAGTCAACTACTTTACCATCAGAAAAATAAAATAAATAAATAAGTCAATGAGTGAATGTAACCTCCAATCTGGTTCTTACCTCTGGTAATTCTTGACATAGTGGAGGACAATAATTGTCTTCATCATCTTGGCACTGTGACAGGTACCAGTTAGAATACGCATGCGATAGAAACATCGGAAGTAAATGGGCATTTCTTGTCAATGTCGGTACCTGCATACAAAATCATTCATCTCTATTAATCATTCATTTAGCTAAGGCTCATGCAGTTGATTTCCTCCCTAGTTTAAGTATCCAAAACTTACACCTGCAAATGAAGCATGTCAGATATCAATGAAGCAACTACGTAGTGATGCAGTACAAGTTCTCGAACATGTAGATGGTAAATTCTATTGTCGGTAGATCAAAACAGTCGTGTACACCAACCATGATTCAGTGTTTCAGAACATGTGGAATATTTGCTTAAGCTATAGTCGAGCATAAAGCATAAATAAAAAATATCAACCCTTAAAAAAAGCATTTACACAGGATGTAATGGTCGAGCCGATGGTATGAGTACATGACAAATCAAATTTAGAAAAAATACTACTGAATCTCAACTTGATAATTTCAACAAGCAGGTCACCTCCACTTTCGCCAGGAAAGAGAGGCTGCCAATAAAAAGAAAAAAAATGTTAAGCTTCTTATTAAAGTGGAACGTCCAGCAAATACGTGCAGAGTAATCAAAATACCTGTCCGAGGAGTAGCTCTGCAAGAACACATCCAGAAGACCAGATGTCAACGCCTGTAGTGTACTAAGTGGATCCAAACATAAGCTCTGGTGCTCTATAATACCTAGAGCAAATGTATACTACCTCCGTTCCTTTTAGGAACGGGGGGGTGGGGGTGGTTAATATGTTTGGTTCCCCTTTTACCTGTTTAAACCAAGCGAAGGAAATATTACCAATAGAGATTCAGAAGTAAAACCGCAGACATAGACTTCCCCTTAATAAGTTTCTTGAAAACACTAATCTGAAATGTGCTAAACTAGCTAAAGCAAGACCAAATTAGTTGGCAATTGTTAAACACTAGCGACGCTGTGAAACAATGAACAAACCAGCAACGGCTAAGTGATACTCTTGTCAACAGCAATAAGCATTACACCTTTAATTTTCAAGCCTATCATAATTGATCCAAGCTGTAAACAACTCAAGACAATAAACAAAACCTATAATATCCGAACAAAAACACTTAAATTAAAATCAAATTCAACAAATAACCTCTGTAAAGTACAAAAATTGAAACTTTGGTGTCTCTTACCAAGTATAGTTAGATGAAGATAAGTCATCTAGTAGTTGATTGAAAAACGAAACAAACCCTATGGCTGATGGAAAAGAAAAAATCAATAAAATTACTACTAAACAAACCCCTGTATCAAATCAGAGTTTATGAAAAAAGGCTAGCAAAATTAGTTTTTACCTGTGTAATTAGAAGCACCTTCCATTATCAGCAGAAATCTGTAAAAAAAAACCAAACCACCACCAACAATTACAAGAAAAATACCATCAACCACCAACACCTGAAGCCGATCTCTGCAACACAATTTCCATCCACAATGACAAACCCATAGAAGGATTCAAAAAGCTATACCAACTTCTACCTGCATCACCACCAACTTAAAAATTAGTCATCTATAAAATGCAAGTCATTCATCCATAATAGGAAAAATCATTAAGGAAAATTATATAAAGATAATACATAGTAAACTAGAAAAAATCTGTAACCAAAATCCTATCGAGCAAAAAAAAAAAATTGTTCACAAAAAAGTGAAAGAAAACCCAAATCTAGAGAAATAAAAGGTGTTACTAACCATCTGATCTAGAAAAACAAATAGAAAGAGTACCAAAGAGGGAGATTAAGGACAAATAAATAACAAGAAACAACGAGAAAATCGATCTCAAAAACTAAGGACACTGCATTTAAGAAAAGTTAGGGCAAAAGAAAATCGTAATCCAACTATTAACGTAGGGTTTATTCTGCATCTCATTCAAGTTTACCCAATTCTTCTTCTCAATTTTCTAGAGTTTATACTTGAATCTTCTTAGACTCTTAAAATCTACTGGGTTTACGAAAATTAGGTTATTCAAAGATATATTTGATTTCTGTAAAATGGGTTTGCAGATGTGAGATAAGGTTATTGATTTCTCGCAGGTTTTAGGGTTTACACAACGACGTCTTGACTTTAGTCAGAAAAAGAGAAGAAGCATAGTTGTCTAGGTCAGCAAAAGTCCAAACACAACGACATTTTGACTTTGGTCAACGACATTTTCGGTATGTACTTATTTCGCGAGATTTAGTTTGTGTCGTTTCATTGTGTCCTAGATAGCCCTTTTTTCACTATTGAGTAACACCTCCACTTCTTTCTTGTAATCTTGAATCAGTACAGACCCTATAATTACCTTCTTCTTCCACGAGCTCAAACATCATCAATTCAACACTGGAATCTGAAATCAACCCAGATTCTTCTTCTAAGAACCCTAAATCGGTATCAACTGCTCCAATTTCATTCACCATCAGCACAATCATCACAACCCCATAAATTTCTGCTCAACTCAAATCAAACCCTAGCTCTGTATTTCTGCTCAACTCAAATCCTCAAATTGAATCATACAAACCCTAATTAAACAATTGATTCAATTTAGGTTCAAAACAAACATTCACACATAAATTAATACAAACCCATATCTTAAATTGAATCAATTTAATCAAATCTGAAAAGAAAAAAAAGCTTAATTACAAAGAATCAGGAAGCTCTTCAACCAAATCAAAATCAGAATGAATGAATAAAATAAAATCGAAACAATTAATCTCATGAAGAACACAAGAACCCTAATTTAAAAAAGTTCCCAAATTAAATCAATAGAAATCATCTATTCATGATTTTGTCTTCTTCTTATTCCTGTTTTTGTGGATTATCTCTTCATCCACTGCTTCAACTCATCAAGGCCTACAAACATGTTGCATCGACAGTTTCAGAGAACCCAAACTATTCATCTTCACAAACAAACCCTAGAATCGTAATACCCGTATCTGAACAATACCACCAACAACAAAGACAGCAACACCTTCATTCACTAATTTTATCCAATCGATTTCGATGCCGATTAAACTAAAACCATCATATCCTTAATCATACTAAAATAAAGACCTAACATCAAGAACAACAGAAGGCGACGTCTCTTTTTTTCACTGCTTCTAAAAGAAAGAGAAATAGAATGAAGGAATGAATAGAGGCGTGTTGTATTAGTGTAGTTAAATATGATAGGGTAGTGAGGTAATTTGACTCGTTTTTTTTTTTTACTTGGTAAACGACTATTGACTCAATATGTGGGCCCAAAACGTGAAAGTAAACTGTAAGGGCATTTTAACAAATTTTAAAAAAATGGGGGCATTTTTTTAGTGGGTATCAGAGAAATGAGGTACTTTATCAAAATTCCCATATTAATAACCCATATCTCACCCGCACCATTGACGAAAAGGGATGAGATTACTGTTTGTCGTATACAATATCGGAACCCTAACCCTCCTAAGTACTAAGATTGGCTTTTAACAATCAAATTCGAGGCAGAAGCATCTTAAAAATTACCAAAAAAATGTTTCATAAAAGTACTGAGATTTTCGTCTGACGTAGTTGTTCTATTTTATGCCACTGGCCACACTTAGTTAGCTCTTCACAGCGGAAAAGAACTTTAACCTTTTCGCCGGCATGTTCATCCACGCCTCTTCAATGCCATGAAAAAAAATCTACTTTCCCTTTAAGTAGAATACTGGCTCATAAGAGACTGTAATCAAGTTCCAAAATACTGAAAAGTGCCTTTAATCACTATTAATAAAATCCCACTACTAATTTTTTATCGTTTGGCTTCTTTTTCCCCGGCAAGTGGTGGAGCATAGGATTCCGAGAACACGCCCTTTGTTATTATTAAATCTGGTGTCTTAATATACGAACTTCTTTGACATGTGAGTGGGAGACATTAGTATGATGTGGGCAAGAATCAGGGCACAACCCATACATTAGATATTTTAAGTACGTCCATGTTAAAACCAATGTTGAGCACATGCATAACCACTCAAATGATGTACCTGATATTTGAGTTGTCTGCCCAAATGCCATTAAAAAAAACAAGAAGCTCGTTACATTTAGGGTGAGTTGAGAATGGAAGGCGATGAGATACATGATGATGCTTACGGACATTGATTATTTAATGACCTAATTTTTACCACCTAACTTTTCCTCGGGGGAATGACGCACCCGATGAGGTAATAACCGAGGCACGTCATTTTTAAATAGGGATATTTTAATTTTAGGTCCCAATTTTGTGACCAGAATTGCGTTTGGGTCCTGGAACTCGTATTCACCGTCTTGACGGTTACCAAAATCATTTTTATTTTAATTAATTTATTTATAGAGTTAACCACGTCATTTAATGTTAACGGCGTCGACTTAATTAGCACGCTACTCGCACATTGTGTATGCAACTAAAAAATTCTTCATCTGCATGAGTATCCAAGAAGCTATAAAACTTATCACTCAGATTAATTTGCTTACACTCTTTCTGACGCAAAGCAAAAACCGAGCATCAAAATTAATATATCATAGACAAAAATCAAAGAAACAAAAAGACCCAAATCTTATAAATTAATCAGGCTTTTCATGATTCTTAATGGGGAAAATGACAATTTTCAAGATTAAGATGACAAAGAAACAAGATTAGATTTGGATTACTATTTCATTTAATCACCTTCTTTGCTGCATCAAGACGTGAGGAAGGAAAGGGGAGAAAACCCCTTAAACTTGACATAATTCTTCCCACCAAATTCTAACAAATCAATGGCCTGCATCTCATCTTGTGCATTCATACCCGGTACTCAATTGCACGATCTGTTTTAGTAGATCACCATTTTACAGACCAAATACCCAATTTTAATTGCAGCCAGAAGAACCCTAGAGAAAAACTCGATTGAGTGGGTGTGATGATTTACTGGTTGCTACACATTTAAATCTCAGCCGTTCTTTAGTGCGTAATTACGAGGCATACATGTGCCAAACGGAACATACAATGGCTTGGTTAGTAAATAAATAGAGATCATACATTAATTTTGTCATTTCCACTTGCAAACAGATTTTGTAACGGTCAAGATGGTCAAGTCGGGCCCTGGGACCCAAACTCTAATTTACAATTTTCTAGGACCCAAATGCAATTCTGGTCTAAAAATTGGGACCCATAATCAAAATATCCCTTTTAAATACAAATCACTCATCCCAAAATGCTCAAAAATATCCGTACTTAAATTCTGAGTTATCAACTAACTGGACATGCTACATTAGAAGAAAAGACACACACACAATTGGTCAATTAACCCATTAATGATAAAATTTTGGGTGAAAAAAACATGTAAAATTTGATACTGTTTAAAATGGACGAGAATGTAAAAATAGTCAGAATATAAACAGTTTCATCCTACCCATTTTCAAATATTTTTTCTTATTTTTAATTTACATCAGGATGCATCCAGTTTCACCCTCGCTATTATTTAAGTTTAAGCCAAGATGAATCCAGATTCATTCTTGCTATTTTTTTTTTGTTCATCTCACCCATACTAAATTTTACTCGTCCATTAGAACTATGTTTTAAGAATATTTGGACAATTGACCTAATTTTCTCAACCAAAAAATAAATAAATAATTGGACAAGGGGACTTATAAGGAATGTTGTTAGTCATAACCCTAACATTATGTTATGATACAGAAGCAGGAGTCGATTCCTAGGAAGGAAAAAATTTGATTAAAAAAAAATACTTTTTGATATTACAAATCATTCAGAATCTCAATTAATAAAAGAAAAAATCATTCTAAAACTATGTTGCCGAACTAATTTCTGTCTTTTCTGCTTCTAAAAGTCGATCACCAAATTTTAAGTGGTATGTTAACAGGCTATAGGAGGGTGTCTGGATACTCGAAGTACAAGTCGATCTCAAAAATGAAAAGCAATTTTTTAAATTAAAAAAACTTTGCCAACTAGTTGGTTTTTTCTGACCCAAACTCTACAATATGTGTGACTGCATGATTTTTCTGTGAGGCAATGACCCTAACTCTATAGTATGGAGGATATTCCGAGTCATCATCATCAGCCTTGTAAGCTGTCAAGGATTACTAGTAACTCTAGAAATGATTCAAACAAAATAGGAAGAACAGGAAGTGCTGATCAACACCCACAACAACAAAAACAAGATTCTAAAGATGAAGAAGCAGCAGATGGAGGACAAGAACAAAGAAATCCTATAATTAGTAGAGCTTGGCAATCATCAAGAATTTTTAAGGTTTCAAAAGCTTCTGGTGGGAAAGATCGTCATAGTAAAGTGTTAACAACGAAGGGTGTTAGGGATCGGAGAGTCCGTTTATCGGTCTCCACAGCTATACAATTTTATGATTTACAAGATCGTTTAGGTTATGATCAACCGAGCAAGGCTATTGATTGGTTGATCAAAGCTGCTGCCAATGCTATTGCTCAACTTCCTTCACTCAATGCTGCATTTCTATACTCACCAAAGCAACCAAGTGATGAGAAGAGAATCCACCGGACCATCAATATGGAACCAACATTGGACATGGCTGAAGTAGAATTCGAGATGGATTCTGCTTACAATCAGCAGCAACAACACAATCTTTCAGCGTCGAAATTGGCTTGTAGTAGCACTTCAGATATCCGAGCTAAAGCTAGAGAAAGAACGGCTAACGATAAGGAAAAGGAAAAACCAGATGAAGCTCCTACTCATCATCATATTTCTTCAACTGGCCATCGTCAACCAAATTCTCAGAGCCCTTCTTTTACTGAACTTCTCACCGGTGCTCAACATAACAATAGCTCCTCGTCGTCAGCAGCCGAACAAAACTATGGATTCTCAAATCCCGTTTTCAATAAGCAACACCGTCCTTTGGTTCCCACACAGATGGATTATTTCAGCGTGGGAGACTTTGGGGGAGCTACATTGAGGAACAACCATCACTACTCATCATCCGGATTTTCAACCCAAACCGACTACGGAAGTGCTCCTCAGGCGACGCCGTGCAGTATGAAGGTACCACCACCTCCATTCACAGTTACTGCTGATCATCATAATAGTCATCATCGTCAAAATCAGCAGCACCCAGAGATGCGTCAGTTCTCATTTTTATCGGAGCACCTCATTCCGGATACAGATGCTGCTGCTGCCGACGCCAATGGGAACGAATATAATCTAAATTTCACAATCGCTGCAGGCATTGCTGGATTCAGTAGGGTAGCCCTTCAGTCCAATTTATCACAATCTCCGTTGTCTGAGCATTTTCAACCAAGATTTTCTTCTTCTCCTTCAGATGGACCAAAGTCACCAAACATGCCATTATTCATGGGAAATGTTGGGAATGCGGATTCTTGTTCCATCACACCCGAAGGGAATCAGTTCCCATCTGGTTTAGACGGAGGCCTTCAGCTCTGATACAGATGGCGGGGGCAGTCACTCAAACCTAAAGGGAAAAGGGAATGGGGTCTGATTTGGCTCCATTCTTGGTAGCACCCAAACGTTTTTTCTTTTCGTGTTACTTTACATTGATTGATGCGATAATGGGATCTGCTTCATTGTCGGCTTAGTATTCCTATCTTTTAAGTACAAAACTCTATTTACACAAGTAAACAGGGATGGAGGGAGTAGTAAATCTCTTGCTTTTTTTTGACATGTCTGATCCAGCTAGTGTCTTTGTCCCAGATATCTGAAGGTCTGCTTTTAAGGATATCAGCACAATTTTGGTCATCCAAACATTATACTTACCGGCACACTGTCGAAAGTCAGCCTAGTTCCACTCTTTTGCAGAGAATTTGCTTCGGTCTGTTAATTTCTGTGCTAGTAGTATTATTATCATGAAGGAATTATTTATTTATTTATTTCGGTTTGGTTTTTGTTTCTTTTAATTTTTAATTTTTATTTTTGCGATCCAAAGAGAAGATAGTATTAGATAGAAGAATATACAAGTAAAGCTACCAGAAGTAACAAAGAGAAAAAGCAAAAGAGATCAAAATTACAAAAACATGGTTTCCCAAGTGTTGATCAGAGAACTAGCAAAGTTCAGATGGACTTTTCTACCAGCAGCTGCCGCCCAACTAAGAACCAAAGACTTCGCATCAATGATCAGATCAAGATCAGTCTTGTAGTTGTAATCTTTTTCAAAGGTTCTACAATTCCTTTCACTCCAAATAACCCAGACAATAGCTGCAGGAATCAATTCCCATATGAAGTTACCGGTACTGGAAAAATGATTGTTATCCCAGCCATGAGCTAAAGACATGAAAGAATTATGAAAAACCCTTGCCCAATTATCTCTGGGAGATAAAGACTGCCATAACTTCGAAGCGACTTTACAGTGGATAAATAAGTGTTCTTGAGATTCTTCGGAATTCCCACATAAAATGCATGAATTGTAAAGTGCCATTCCCTTGTGCATGGTTCAGATTGTCAATTGTGTTGAGTTTGCTATGCACTAGACACCAAACTAGAAACTTGACTTTATGTGGAATTTCGGATTTCCAAATAAAAGTAGCTGGAAAGTCATATAAACCCTTAGCTTCTACCATCTTAGAATAGAGAGACTTCACGCTAAAAATACTTGTAGTGTTGAGAGACCATCTTCTTGTGTCTGGTAGAGCATCTAACACAGGAAGAGAATCGCCAATTAGAACAAGGAGAGAAGTAAACTCAAGAGCTTCATTGTCAGTCAGGCACCTTTTAAAATCAAACTTCCAACTTCTTTCAGAAGTAATTATGTCAGCAAGCTTTGAATATTTGTCTCTGCATATTTTGTAAATGAGAGGGAAAGCACATGACAAAGAAGTATTACCAATCCAAATATCATTCCAGAAAGATATCTGCTTTCCAGAGTGAATAATAAGGTTTGAATTTGTAGAAATTAACTCATTATTGTCTGCAATTTCTCTCCAACAAGAAACACCATAGGTGGAGTTAACTTTGTCAGGTCTCCAAGGAGGATTTGTGTAGATTTGTGCAATTGCTCTCCACTGATAATCTCCTCTTTTGTTTCTTTTAAGGTAGTTACAATTGTTTAGGTTTCCTTTTTATGTTAGTACTAATTTTTGATATAAACGTAGGATATCTTGCATCAAGAAATTAAACATAAGATAACTATTGCTTAGTAATCATCAGAAAGTGCTAGATTCTCTAGGTTTTATTTTCCAATATAATGAATATTAATTAGTGGTAAAATTTTCTTGAAACTTGAAAGGAATCTTTATAAGTAGATTATAAGTTTCCTAAATACAATGAAACAATTTGGTAAAATAGATTTGAAACTACCTTACATTTATTCATTCAAAGTGATTTATCAAGTTAAAAATTTAGCTCGTTGAGGATTTGTCTGGACCAGAGAATTGGCAGTTCTGGAGTCATGCTTACTCTTTGGGATAAAGACTTTGTTGAGATCACATATTTTCTAGTTGGTGCATACACCTTATCTATCTCATGCATAAACAAATCATACAGTTTTGAATGGGTTCTAACAAATGTCTGTGGGACAAATAGACCTCTGGATAGAGATGATCTTTGGGATGAACTAAACAATGTCTGCAGATACTGGGACCTCCGTTGGTGCCTAGGTGGTGATTTTAACATGATTTTAAAGTACAGTGATGATAGACGCATTTATGTGTCTATTTTCATCTCTTTTGTGTATATTGTTAGTACCCATTTTTGTACTTATTATGGTGTTTTATCCCTTTGTAAGTGTTTTCGGAGAAATAGGCTTTTGCGGCAAAATTGGCTCGAAAAGTTGTTAAAGGCTCCCGGGAGGACATTTGCTATTCGGACTCTCACTTTGGATAAGGGGTAACCCATTTCCAGACAGCTACTAAACACAGACCGGGACTGGATAGGGGGAGGTCATCCCCTTCATTTGAATTTCACTTTTGGCGGGAAAAAATAAACCAGCACACCTGCAGATTAAGGTTCGAGATTTAAAGAGATTCAACTGCATATTTCTTATGGGATGGACCTGTTAGAGAATAAATGGGTTGATGTGTGTGATTTGATCGAGTAGATTGGGTTGTATATCCGTGTTGGAGCGAAACATAGAAGGTGAAGATATTATCGGAATTTCTGAAGTTCCGGGAAGTGTTGGAGAGGTTTCTTACGTGGAGATGGATTGGGATTCACTTGATGAGTCAGAACAGGGATTGTAGGTGGAACAGATTCGATAAAGTCGTGATATAACTTCGATCAAAGCAAAACAGGGAGTATTTATATTTTCAAGATATTTTCGGTTTATAAAAGAAGTGGGAAGATTCTAAGCTAAGATTGCAATGTATAGAGTCATTATTCAGTCTTGAGAGAGTATATGAGAGGTGGTAGGGTCACAGTTGACGCGTAGAGATCTTGGCAGAGAAAGAAAATCCCGGGACTTTTGGACGAAGAAAAGAAGATAAACCAAGGATTGGTGCGGAAGATTTGGGATTGGATGTGTATATATAGGCCGTTGGGAGTCACAGGAGAGGTGACGAACATTTTAGAGGAGACTTTGGGGGAAGTTTAAAGCCTAAGAGAAACGAGAAAAATCAACTTGAAGAAAACCCGCTGCTGCTGCTGAAGAAGAAGAAGACGAAGAACATAAGACCCACAGAGTCAGTCGGAGAAGCAGTCTTATATTCAACTACACAAAGCTTCTATCGCTCATGTATGTAGTCACCGAAGCCTTTCAGCAACGATTCAGTCTTCTGTTTTAGACTTTCAGCGACTACAGTATACTCATTTCTCCCTTTTAATCAATTTTTGAACACCAAAGATGTATTTTGAGAACATGATTAATATGAGGAGCTAAACCCCTTAGCCGAGGCGACGGAGGAAGCCATTGTTCCATGAAAAGTGGTATAATTCTATTTTAATTATTTTTTTGCAATATGTTTATATGATTATTTGCATAGAACTAATATAGGAAAATTGATTTTTATTGAGTAGTTGTGAGTTGTTTTGATGGAACATGCTAGGTTTTAAAACTTTTGATGTTTCATGCTTTGTGTTTACAACTATTACTTCAAAAATCTATTAGAGGCAAAATATTAGAATCACTTTAAAAGAAAAAATTGAATGGATATTGATTAGAGTTTATCACTTAATTGCTCAATGGTGGAATCCATAGTCTCGGTGTTTTCTTTATATTTTTGATATAACTTATTTGAATTGTTGAGCTTAATTTCAGTCTAAAAAAATCCTACACAAGTTCGAGCAACGAATCTTTTTACCACTACAACTACAAAACACATCAATTTTTGGCGCCGCTGCCGGGGATTTGTTTTTAGATTTAGAGTTTTTAGATTTATTTTTCTTTGTTCTTTTTTTACATTTCTTTGGGTATTTTTCTGTGTGCTACAGGTTTTGGAGTTTGGATCGAAAAGAAAAAGAAGTTGTCAAGGAGTTTGGTGATTTCATAAAGACTTGGAGCTAAAGCTTAAAGCGAAAAGAATGGAGGAAAGACGAAGATATTTTTTTTAATTAATTAGATTTTATTTTTTTTAGATTTTATTTTTAGAAATTGTAAATAGGACTTTATTTTTGAACCTTTTTATTTTTTGACATTGAACTTTGGACATTATTTTTAAACCCTACAGAAGGGTATATTTTTAAATATAAACTGTTTGCAGGGAAGGACGACGATTACGATATCATCTCGGCCCCTCGGGTTCGCACATTGACACAGGAGTCAGTGGCCCGAGGCGACTACAGCGGTTCTTCGCCCGTCTGGTACGGGAGGTAAACTTTTAAACACCCGCGAATCCCCTGTCAGCGGGTTTACTGTCTTCCTTAAGGTGCATATATGCTGAGGAATTAAATACGGACATTTATTTTCCTAGTAAAGGGCAAGGCCTGGCCATATAAGATAAGAGTTCGGATTTCATCACAGTTCTCTCTTGCCCGCTTTAGGAAAACGATACCAAACGCGATCCCAAGCCTAAAATTTTGATTAGAACGAGACCGATAAGGTAACGAGCTTGTAGGAAAGTCGTTTGAAAGGAATGTATTGGGTATCTTGTTAGCCTAACTCGAAGTTCAGGAAGATTACTGTAAGTCGATTAGAGCCGCCTTGTAACCCAGGGAAGCGTTGCCAAAGAGTTGGGGGTATCAAAGATCCTCTGAGCTTCCCCTACTTCTCTTCGACTTACTTTATTCGGATTGTTCTAGAGAGGTTTGCTAAAACTATACCTAGTTGCCTCTTGGAAGGATAGAAGATGGTCTAGAAACAATCTAAGGGAGCCATCATGCTTGTTGTTTGCTAGATTTTAAAGGTTTGATTTGGTCGAGTCAGCCTTGTTTGTGATTGTGTAGAATTCCCTTGCAATTAAGAATGTCGAACTGGTATGATAGAAGCCAAATGCAATGAGTATCGACCATAATTTGAATATGGACATCATCATTTTTATGACCATGCTGGGAATAGTAGTTGGGAACGCCAACCTTTTCAAGGTTATGGTTCATACCATGGTGAGCCCAATTACTATCCACACACACACCGGTCATACGAGCAAGAAAATAAGGATTATTATAGTGCTAGTACCTCGTCTTTGGACAATACAATCAAACTGTTGAAAACTAGTCCTTATTATGATCCTTCTGTTCCTATTTATGATCCTTCCGTATCTTTAGAAGAGTCTCTTAAGCAGTTAACTGAGCAAACAAATAGGTTTATTTCGGAAATGAATAGACAAACTGCACCATTGAGAAAACTTTCTATAGAGGAATCCCTCAAGCTGATGGCTGAGACGAACGAAAGAATTGCTCGAAATATTCTTAATTTCCAATACATTGTTTCCAATAATACCCTTGAAAATAATGATAGTTATTTGCATAATCAAGATGACGAGGTTAGAATTTATAACACTACATGTTTAGATGAGGTTCAACCATTTCCATGCTATTATAATGACGATTATGATAAGGATAGTGTTGATGAAGAATCTGAAATATGTAGGCATAGTGATCAGGAATTTGTTACTCCAATTGAGCTTTATAATGATAATGTTATTTCTAGTTCAAATCCAAATAATTTTAATAATTATTCACCTATTCAAAAGGACGAGGATTTGTCTAGAGATATCCCCGTTTTATACGATGTAGTATTTCCTTTTGATTACGAAGCCAATAATGGTTTAGAGGAATGAGTTTATTCGGAAAATACTGTTTTATTGTCTAGTGATTTAGGAACAATAGTCTTAGACAAAGAAAATGAACTCGTAGAGATGAGTGAGGATGAACTTGACTTAGAAGAATCAATTGCCTATTTTCAGGAATCTGATGACCTAGAAATTAGGGAGATTGTGACTAGTCTAACTAGAGACACTAAAAACTCTAAGTTTGGGGGTGATTATCATTCTCCATGTGCTCTAACTCTTAGAAAGGTCCCTCACTTGGGACTTGATATATGTGCCTCAACCGTTTTAACAAATTATCTTCATACACGTTTTCCTGAATCTAGTGATGTCCATAAGGAAGTTCAGTTGTTAGAAACCCATCCTCTGGTTGATGTGGTTTACCCAGGCTATGATACCCCGGTCGACTTTGTTTTCCCACCAAATATTTTTCTTCCAAATGTGGGAACATATAGATTTCAAATGTGTCACCTATTAGGTTCTGAGACTAAGCCTAAGTACTTTAGGTTAATAAAATCGACACATTTGCTTAAGAATGACCACTACTCTCATGTAAGTCAAACCTGATTGACTTAGAGGATCCTCAATTATTTAGGTTATTATTATGTGCTTCTAAGTTCTTATTTGAGTTTCTACAGACTCTAGGACCTAATAATTTGGATCTCACTTATGAGGGAATGCATCCAATGTAAATATTTTATTTAGACCCTTTCATAGAACCTGAACCTGAACCACAATTAGATATAAATTTCTTAATCAGGAAACTAGGTAAGGGCATGCTAGTCTTGTTCATTTTGTTGGTTTATTACAGTTTCCTTTTGTCAACTCTATTTGGTTTTGAAGACCCACAGTTATTCCGACTACTATTATACGATTCGAGGTGACTAATCCTTTCCAATGTCTGGCTGAAGACTTTAAATTTAGCACTTCTTAGGAGGTAACCCATTCTCATGCAACACGGTAATATCTTTCCTTAACTCTTTTCTTCAAATGGTAACAGTTTCTCCTTGTTCATGCTTTTAATTTCATCTTTAGAACATTAAGGACAATGTTAGATTTAAGTTTGGGGGTATGGGAGAAACTTTTTAGTTGCATTATAAACTCCAGAGCCTAGAAATTTATGCCTATTAAGGATGGCACTAACCAATCTAAGTGGATGGAAGCATTTTGGTTTAAGGAGTTGAGGAACCAATCTGACTAGATGGAAACATCTATGCGAGTCTATTCATAAAAGCACGGAGCTCAGGTGTTAGAAATAACATGATAGTTTCACCGTATCTCGGAATCATCTTATTACTTCTGTTTTTGTTTTTGCAAATTTTTATGTTGATGTCTGCTAGGTTGAAATAGAGTGATTGAGTTACTAAAAAAAAAAAAAACCAGACTAATTAGACCAATCAAAATAACTATTAACACTTGGATAGCAATATGTGTGTGTTCTCCCTGTCTCCGTCGCCTAAACAAGCGTGGAATGCAGGATCCACGGGAATTACCATGTAATCTGCAGACAAGAAGCATGCGCTTGGATCCAAAAGATCTAATCATGTTGTTAAAAAAAAAAAAGGTTTATTATAAAGTCGACCACTGGTTCCCTTGTATATGCCAGCTGAGTTGATATAGATTTAGGATTATCGACCACTGGTTCCCTTGTATATGCCAGTTGTGTTGATATCAGTCCAGACCAGTATCTCAATCCACTAGGTCATAGGTTCATCTTGGCATTGAAGTCCATTCGCAACCATCTATTTCTATATCCATCTTCTTAATCTATTCATGTGATTTTTTTGATTCCGGATATTGATGTCCATAGTGCGACTATCTGAGTAGAGCTCTATCACTTATATATGAATTTTAGTATATTTGAGTGCAAACTCGTGTACAGCAATTGGAATTTCGCATCAGGGTACTTCCTCCCATAATTAATAAGTAAGCCAACCAAGGAGGTTCTTTAGTGCATTCCAAGGTTCTGCGTAGATAGCTAGGGTCTGGAGTAAAGGTTTTGTGGGTATATCTCTAGTAAACACTCCCGAGACTATAACTCGGCCACTAGGGCCACCTAGGGGTTTAAAGGCTTGTTGCACATGCTAAGTGCAATCGACGATGCCTGCGACAGTGAGTTAGGATTTTATTTTGTAGTTTTGATTTGCTCGGGACTAGCAAATAATAAGTTTGGGGGTATTTGATAGACGCATTTATGTGTCTATTTTCATCTCTTTTGTATATATTGTTAGTACCCATTTTTGTACTTATTATGGTGTTTTATCCCTTTGTAGGTGTTTTCGGAGAAATAGGATTTTGCGGCAAAATTGGCTCGAAAAGTTGTTAAAGGCTCCTGGGAGGACATTTGCTATTCGGACTCTCACTTTGGATAAGGGGTAACCCATTTCTAGACAGCTACTAAACACAAACCGGGACTGGATAGGGGGAGGTCATCCCCTTCATTTGAATTTCACTTTTGGCGGGAAAAAATAAACCAGCACACCTGCAGATTAAGGTTCGAGATTCAAGCGAGATTTAAAGAGATTCAACTGCATATTTCTTATGGGATGGACCTGTTAGAGCATAAATGGGTTGATGTGTGTGATTTGATCGAGTAGATTGGGCTGTATATCCGTGTTGGAGCGAAACAGAGAAGGTGAAGATATTATCGGAATTTCTGAAGTTCCGGGAAGTGTTGGAGAGGTTTCTTACGTGGAGATGGATTGGGATTCACTTGATGAGTCAGAACAGGGATTGTAGGTGGATCAGATTCGATAAAGTCATGATATATCTTCGATCAAAGAAAAACAGGGAGTATTTATATTTTCAAGATATTTTCGGTTTATAAAAGAAGTGGGAAGATTATACGCTAAGATTGCAATGTATTGAGTCCTTATTCAGTCTTTAGAGAGTATATGAGAGGTGGTAGGGTCACAGTTGACGCGTAGAGAAGCTTGGCATAGAAAGAAAATCCCGGGACTTTTTGACGAAGAAAAAAAGATAAACCAAGGATTGGTGCGGAAGATTTGGGATTGGATGTGTATATATAGGTTGTTGGGAGTCACAGGAGGGGTGACGAACATTTTAGAGGAGACTTTGGGGGAAGTTTAGAGCCTAAGAGAAGCGAGAAAAATCAACTTGAAGAAAACCCACTGCTGCTGCTGAAGAAGAAGAAGACGAAGAACATAAGACCCACAGAGTCAGTCGGAGAAGCAGTCTTAAATTTAACTACACAAAGCTTCTATCGCTCATGTCTGTAGTCACCGAAGCCTTTCAGCAACGATTCAGTCTTCTGTTTAGACTTTCAGCGACTACAGTATACTCATTTCTCCCTTTTAATCAATTTTTGAACACCAAAGATGTATTTTGAGAACATGATTAATATGAGGAGCTAAATGATAGACGCATTTATGTGTCTATTTTCTTCTCTTTTATGTATAGTG
>JAJJMB010008779.1:475812-515095 GCA_023531105.1 Papaver atlanticum
GAACGAACTTTACTCACCACTTTCACTACAACTTTAAAACCACATCACTAAACCCCTTAGCCGAGGCGACGGAGGAAGCCATTGTTCCATGAAAAGTGGTATAATTCTATTTTAATTATTTTTTGCAATATATTTATATGATTATTTGCATAGAACTAATATAGGAAAATTGATTTTTATTGAGTAGTTGTGAGTTGTTTTGATGGAACATGCTAGGTTTTAAAACTTTTGATGTTTCATGCTTTGTGTTTACAACTATTACTTCAAAAATCTATTAGAGGCAAAATATTAGAATCACTTTAAAAGAAAAAATTGCATGAATATTGATTAAAGTTTATCACTTAATTGGTCAATGGTGGAATCAATAGTCTCGATGTTTTCTTTATATTTTTGATATAACTTATTTGAATTGTTGAGTTTAATTTAAGTTTAAAAAAATCCTTCACAAGTTCGAGCAACGAATCTTTTTACCACTACAACTACAAAACACATCAAGTGAGAAGAAAGGTTGCACTAAATTCACCAAGTGCATGGAAATTTTTTGGAAGTTCATAACTAATCATGATCTTATTTATCTTCCTATGAAAGGTGCTAGATACACTTGGTCAAATGGCCAATCTAATCCAGTGATGTCTAGAATTGATAGGTTTCTTATTTCTCCTTCCTCCAAAGCTCATTTTACTTTTTTCTATCAACTAGCCAAAGCAAGACCTACCTCTAATCACATTCCACTTCTTTTAGATATCTCTGATCCATCTTGGGGTCCTAAACCTTTTAGGTTTGAATTTATTTGGTGTTTGGATAACGGTTTCCTTAATTTGTTGGAGGAGTGGTGGCAGTCCTTCTGTTTTGCAGGTACATCTAGCTATATTCTATGGAAAAAGTTGCAGGCTCTAAAGGAAAAGCTGAAAACATGGAACAAGAAAGTGTTTGGTCTTACAAAATTAAACCTGATTCTGGAAGAGATACATGACATTGATAGTTATGCTGAAGACAACATTCTGTCTGAAGAAGCTGTTCAAGAAAAAATCAAGCTAAAGACTGAATTTAAAAAGGTATCTAAAATGGAAGAAATTTCTACGAAGATCAAGTCCAACACCAAGTGGTTACAAGAAGGTGACAAAAATACCTCTTTTTTCATCAATTATGCTACTGCAGGGAGAAGATATAACTGAATAGGTAATTTATATATTAATGGACAGTTAGTGTCATATAGAACTCTCCTACAGGAGCATATAGTATGTTATTACAAGCAATTATTCACTAAAGAGGAGATTATTTGGCCAGAGTTAGAAGACATTGAGTTTGACAAGATTACTCAACTGGAGTCAGACATTCTAGAAGAGGATTTCACTGAGGAAGAGGATATTACTGCTATTAAGGATCTTGGTCATGACAAAGCACCGGGCTCTGATGGTTTTCCAGTCATGTTCTTTCTCAAATATTGGACCTTCATTAAAGTGGACATCATGAGTACCATTACTGAACTCTGCTCAACTGGTAACATTGATTCAAAGCATATCCTAAAAAATATCATATTGAAACTATAAAAGATTGTAGACCAATTTTTCTCTTGACTAGTGTCTAAAAAATAATTGCTAAGGTGTTAGCTTTTAGACAGAAACTTGTCATGGATAAGCTTATATCACCTGTTGAATGTGCTTATATTAAGGGTATGCAGATTATAGATGAAACTCTCATTGCTAATGAACTTGTTGACTCTAGATTGAGATCAGGAAAGCTAGGTATTATTTGTAAAATTGATCTTGAAAAAGCTTTTGATATGATCAATAGGAAATATCTTGAATTTTTGTTGAGTAGATGGTTTTTTTTGCTAAGTTGTTGAGGAAGATGGGTTTTGGCAGTAAATGGTGTAACTGGCTCAGCTTATGTTATTCTTCTAGCTCTTTTTTATGTTCTTATAAAGGGCAGTGCTTTTGGTTACTTCAAAAGCTCAAGAAGAGTTAGGCAAGGTTGCCCTGTTTCACCACTTTTATTCAATATAGCTATGGAAGGATTTTCTAGATATATGGATAGAACTTCTAATCTAAATATTTTCAGTGGTTTCTGAGTTTCAGAGACTAGCATGGTGGTGAATCATCTGCATTATACAGATGACACAATCTTCTTTATTGATCATCAAAAGGAAAAATTTCATAACTTATTCTCTGCTTTACATTGTTTTTAATACATTGCTGGTTTGAAAGTTAATACCTCCAAAACTAGACTCATTGCTATTGGAGATGTACCTGAACTTGATACTTGTGCTTCTGAGTTTGGTTGTGTCACTGACTCTCTCCCTTTTCTGTACTTTGGAATGCCACTTGGTGCAAAATCTAACTTAAAGCATATTTGGGATCCTATTATATAGAGAAGTTTGAAGCAAGACTTTCATTATGGAGAAGGTACAATCTCTCAAAGGGGGGTAAGTTGGCTCTGCTTAAATGCATCTTATCTTCCCTTCCTCTATATTATTTTTCCTTTATTTAAAGCTCCTGCTTCTGTTCTAAAGATTTTGAATAAGATGATGAGAAATTTCTTATGGGATCATAAGTCGGGTTCAAAGACATCTTATTTGGTTAACTGGGATTTGGTATGTGCTTCAATAAAAAAAGGTGTCTTGGGTCTTTGTCATCTCAATATAATGAACTTGGATATGCTGGCTGCTAAGTGGTGTTGGAGATTTGGTGTTGAAAAAAACAGACTTTGGTATAGAATTATCACAGATAAATATGGTTGCATGTTCTCTTTTTGGATACCTAGTGTTATTACTTCTTCTTTTGGAGTTTCTTGCTGGAGGTTCATTGCTTCTACAAATTATCTTATTGTAGAAAATTTTACTCTTAATATTCATCCTGGAAGACAAATCTCCTTCTGGAATGATCATTGGAACGGTAACAGTTCCATGGATGTTGCCTTCCCCAGTCTATTCAAGATTACTAGAGATAGAAACTAAACACTTGCAGATACGATTACAATAGATGGTTGCTGGAAATTTGATTTCATAAGAATTTTATCTAACAGTGAATCCATGGATGTGGCTGCTTTGTTTCTACAGATTGGTGATAATCCTCCCCATTTAGACACTTTACCTGATACTAGAATATGGTCCTTGCACTCTTCAGGTTCTTTTAGTGTGAGGTCATTATATTAAAAAATGATTTCTACATATGGGGTTGAAGACTTCCCAACGTCATTTATTTGGAAAACTGAGATTCCACCTAAAGTTAAAATTTTGGTTTGGTGTTTGGTTCATGGGAAGCTTAACATAATAGATGTTTTGCACAATAAAGGTCTTAACTCTATTCATAAATCTTGTATCTTATGTGGTGATGCGGAAGAAACACAAAACCACTTATTTCTACACTGTAAAATCGCTAGTAAGGTATGGAACAAGCTTTCACCTGGTGGCAGTAGGGCTTGGGTTGTTTCCTCATTCTATGTTCTCTCTGGCACATTGTTGGGATAACAATCACTTCTCTTATTCGGGAAGATTGATCTGGGGTCTTATTCCGGCTGCTATTGTTTGGATTATATGGAGAGAAAGAAACTGTAGAACTTTTGAAAAGGAATACTATTTCAAGACTGATGAAGATCTAATCATTGATGCAAAATCCATGGTTTTAAGTTTGGCAGCAGCTGCGGGTAAAAAAGTTCATCTAAACCATGCTAGCTAAGTTCATAATTCTTGGGAAGCAATTTTCTTATAATTTTCTTCTATTTTATTTGTTTTTCAGTTATCCCTGATAGCTTTTATGTAAATTCTTTTCTCTAATAAAATTCTTCACTTTCGATCAAAAAAAAAAAAAAAGTATTGATTTGAACATTACCTTGTTCTTTCGTAGTTGTACAAGGAACCGATAAGTACTGATTACATATTCCTAACAACAGAGGTTTTAGAATCCTCGAATATATGTGGCGTCAGCTAGTATGGGATTGCAAGTTACCGTTTTACCATGCCTTCCATATTATGGGTCAAAAAACAATTGTTCCGAGTATAAATAAGTTCACTCTTTGACCCCATTCGCTTTAAAAGTTTCGGTTTGGCACACGAATTTGTACCCACTAATCACTGACATTACAGAGATTTCATCCGTATTTTCACCAAAATTCCAAATCAGGTCCATAAACCTCACATGCACCCCCCCAGGCTCCGAACTACCGTTCTAATTTTTTAGGTTCTTCTTTTTTGTTTCCAGATCCGGTAATGTTGTAGGAGATATCTCGGCTAAGAAAGTAAGCTAAATGTTTTTTAATCTTATTTGGGATAAATTGCAGTCCGCCAAAACTTCAAGTACATAAATTTAATATTACTAGTGGAAATCCGCTTAACTCCATATTAGACGTCTCAACTAATCTTGTACTAAATGTTTTTAATTAGAGGTGTAAATTGAGTAGTGCCAGCACAAGGATATCCCAGAACGGCACGTTAAAATTTGAGCACAGCCCAGCCCAGCATGGCACAACACGTTAGTTTTATGGGACGGATTGGATTAGACTAATCGGCAAAACAGCAGCATAGCACGTGACACAGATAAGCACGTGGCACGGCACAACACATCATTTTAAGAAAGCACGTCATAATATGTATAAAATACTACACAAATGACACAATACATCACATTTTGTGTATATTTCACAAAAGAGCCTTTATTTTAGCAAATTATTGACATTTTGTTATTGTTATGTTGACTTATTTTCATAACAACACGTATAATACCCAAATATTTGGAAAATATTTATATTGGAAAACATAAAATTAATGTGCCCAGCACAGCACAGCACAACACGACACAACACGTTTATTTTTCTGTCACAACACGGTTTCTAGCACGGCACACTCCGACACAACACGGCACACAGCACGCTAAACACGTGATTTCGTGGGATAGGATGTGCCGGGCCGGCACGTTTTACACCTCTATTTTTAACTATTTAAGTTAGTTTTTTTTGTTTTACTCGATAAGTTAGTTATTTTTAATTAAGTTTCTAATTAAAAAAAAAAAAGAAAAAAAAAAAAAAGCAACTCTCAAAAATAGAAGATTTAAAATAGAAAGTGGCTTTGATTGAGGCAGGCTGTAGCACCACCCTAGCGTCCCCCAAAGTATGGTTAGCATTGATATCACTTGCTTTAAAGTTGCCATTCTAGTATCTGCCTTTTCAGCTAATTAAACCACTTTTTTTTCCTTTTTTGTTTTTTTTTGGGTAATTTGTGTTATATCCCCTGCCAAAGATTATAATTTGAGTTACCTCCCTATAAAAATTAAATTAGTAAAACCTCATTTCCTAAACTATTTCGTCCGGATCCAGTTAGGTGAGTCAGCACCTGTGTACACGTGTCCAAAAAACAAAAAAATAATTTGTGAACTACCCAAATTATCCTCACCTTGTCCGATACATCAAACCCAAATAAAATACCAGAACAGATTTCTTGTGTTCCATCGACTCAGGGGAACATTTTTTCAACTGATTTATCAGATCTGGGTATAATGGCTTCTCCAAATCAGGGGGAAATTGGGTTGGTCTCGGTTCAATTTTCTGTGGATCACATGTCAAGTACATAAATCAGATCTGGGTATAAAACGTAACTACGGTGGTAAATTAAATGGAGGAATCAAAATTGGTTTGTGGGAATTCAATTTTCCTGACGCGGTTCTCAAGAACATAAATTAGATGCTCATGGAAGAGACGAATTTTATCTTCCAAGAACATAAAAGAAGAAATAAAAACCATAACACACGACTTTTCTTCCCAAGGAAACGATCTTAATTACTAGTTACGTACAGTCTCATCTACTTGCGTTTTTAAGTAGTTTCCGTGGTCAAAAGAATAACCTTTCATAGTCTTAAGAATATTATCACCATCAACTGTATAAGTAAACGGGGGATTTTAATGTTCTAACCAACAGCAACGATCATTAAATGTTGATTTAACCTCACATAACACCACATTCAATGTCGAATTTACGTATAACGCTATTATCTAGCTAGAAACTTGGTACCGCTGATTGTTTTAATAATCTGTCGAGTCATGACTCATGAGTAGACCCACTCTAATAGACCTTGAACATGTTCAGTCCATAGCCCGAATTACACAAATCTACCGGCATGTCAAAAAAAAAAAAGAAAAAAAAAAAAGAGTTGGAGTTAAGGATATGAGAAACCGTATCTTCGACCGTTCTTCTGTTCATAAAAAGAACGACCTATTGTACTAATTAATAGGCCTAACATGTTTTTGCTCCATCCATACCTCCCAATAAATTCCTCTTATGGGAATGCTATCAATGCGATATCTTGTTGCCATACTTTATTTTCACCGGTACATCAAATGGTGAGGAGGAAACGTAATTACGTGCAAATACAAAAAAAAAAAAAAAAAAAAATACTAGTAGAACAATATTATGGACCACCACATGATCCATGACTTTCCTTCTTCATTGTTGTCTTCAAAAGCTAGTTCTTCTTCTTTTCATTTCACTACTACAATCTTGCTAGCTAGGCAGCTAAAACTTCTCATGAGTTCTCCTTCCTCTAAAAAGCTAGCTTTGCTAGTACTTCTACTGTAGCTAGAAAGATCCATATTGCTGTGATGATAATGGTATGATTTTCGTGGTTGAAAACTAACGACACTTCGAATCATCTATCTTCTTCGCGTACAACTTTGTCTATCTATCCATCTCTATTTCGTGGTCTCATTTTGTGAATAGTGTCATCATATGAAGACAATGAAAGAAAAAACTTTAGATGTTGGTGATGATAATCCGAAGAAAAAAGAAGTAGATTCGGTACCATATTACAAGCTATTCTCATATGCAGATCGATCTGATATGTTGATGATGTTGATAGGGACGATATCTTCTGTTGCAAGTGGTTTGGGTATGCCAGTCTTGATGATCATGCTTGGACAAGTTATTGATTCTTTTGGAAGTGCTGACAAAATCAATGAAGTGAACCAGGTATAACAAAAATCTTTTACTTATGGTTTGAAATATCTTTTTCTTTTCTTTTCTGGATGGATTTCAGACTAGATTCACCATTATTAGATCTTATCAATCATAGTAGCAGTTCATTGTTTGAACCAAACAAAAGAGGAATGAATGATTTTGAGGAATTAGGACACAGGTGATATGACAAAAATAAAAAGAACAAGAGAAAAAAAAAGCCAACACAAATTATACTTTTTGTTTTTTTGCTTTTTGCTTTTTTTTTTTTTTTTTTTTTGTTTTTGTTTTTGTTTGTTTTTTTTTTGTGCGGCTGAAATATATTTAAACTTGGGACAGCAGATTAACCTTCGTATATTTTGACGAAATTTTTCTTGTTGTGATTGAGTTTCCAAAGAATTGGTTGCACCCTGAGAAATTGATGTAAAAGTTAATGTTTCCGAGAATCGAGAACCGAAGTCTTTTTTCCAGTAACAAGTACCAGATAGGCTGGAGAGAGAATCTCCGAAAAATTTAGCATAGTTTTTACGCCGGTTTGCCACGCCTTCCACAACCCACATTACGTAGGCAATTCTTTAGTTAATGTTTCCATAGGGCTAAAGCCAATTCTTTAGTTGCAGTACAGAGAGATAAAGGGGATAAGAGATAGTGTAAGCTGTTTGAGCCACGAGAAGCTGAGAATTTTTTTATTGTTTTTTTTAAAAATTTTAGGCCTTGTTGAATTTATTGTCACCAGCCATAACAACTTTTTTTAAAGTATATTTAGAGCTATTAATATATATTTATTTTCGATTCATCTTCACATGGCTTACATAAAATAATCTAAAAAATAGATTTGTGTGGAATATTTCTAGGTTTTAAGCTAAGATTCAATGCTGGATCTTGTAAATTAACACATACAGCTCATTGTGTTGGAGGGATCTTAAATTTATTACTATACTACTATTATTTTGGATAATTTATTATTTTATTTTTTATTATATTTTATTTTATTTTTTGTGTCTTTTAGAGCTCTAAGTATTAAAATTATGGGAAATTGATGTATTTTGCTTTTATTGGGATATTTTGAAGATGATAAAGTGACTGCAGGTTGAATCCTTTCGTTTATCTTGACAGAGATATTAGGGTGTGCCCAGTCCCAAAATCACACCCATGTTAAACTATCAGGTCGGGGAGGAGGGCCAGCATAATATTTCTGTTGGGATAGACTGCAGGATTCAACGTGCAGTCAGTGTAGAACGATTGTATTTTGAATTAAAAGAAGCAAAAGGTGTTATTTCCTAGGACTCCGAGAGAATTGAACGTGAGATCTAGCGGGTGTTATAGGAATGTTATAGTCACACGCTTGTTAGCGGCAGCGTCATGAGAGTTTCAGGGGCATCTGAGAATTGAACCGGAAAAAGAATTGAGGATCCAAAATGATGCCATTTCTTTGATTCCAGTAAAATTAAAAGTGCTTTACATTCGGAATTGGGAACTATAGATTTAGGCTTAGATATGGGTGTGTATAAGCTGTTTAAGGAAACAACAGAGGGAATTTATGTACTTTATCAATTTCTGTTTAGGAATGCATGCAAGTTACTTGTTGAAATACCAAGCAGAATTCTCACTTCTTTTGGTAATTGAAAACTGGTAGCTTAGCAGTTTGCACAAGTAGATAATTGTAACTTCGGTTTTTTATTTTGCCCAGATGTCATATAATGCCATCTTGATCGGGGCATCTAACTGCTTAATTCATTGCAGGTTGCACTGAAGACTCTATACTTGGGAATTACAGTTGCCATTGCGACATTCTTGCGTAAGTCAAAATAATTGTATCGAAACTATTGGAATGTGTTCCTTCTATATGTGTAGTTTTATATTGCTGATAGTCAGCCAACTTTCAAATGGGCATCAATGTATAAATAGCCTAGAGTTTTTCCAATTGATGATTTCATTCGTAGATCAGAAAAACTCAGTGATGCCATGTAAACCTATCCATCTCTATGGTACTCTTTTGTGCCCGCTCGACATTTTTATCACAAATCTTGCTGTTTCTACAAATGGGCCACAAAAGTAAGCAATTTAAGAGCTGGATTTTATAGTGCTGTTTATTATGAAAGTAAGAATAGATATCGGATTATTACGAATGGGAACACATGCCCGCAGAAAACCATTGTTATAGAAATTATTGAATTAATTGCTGGTTTGCCTCTCTTCGATGATATATGTTGTGTCTTGTAGAGATGTCTTGCTGGATTGTTACTGGAGAGAGACAAGCAAGAAGAATCAGGGTTGCATATCTGCAAGCTGTACTGAAACAAGATATTACATTCTTTGACAAGAAAACTACAACTGCCGAAGTCATTGTTAGCTTAACTTGTGACACCATACTTGTTCAGGACGCCATTGGTGAAAAGGTTGGAAAATTCATACAACTCACAACAACCTTTTTTGCTTCATTTACTGTTGCATTTATTAAAGGTTGGTCTCTCTCCCTTCTGGTGTTATCATGCATTCCACCCCTAGCACTTACTGGCATCTTAGTGTCAAAATATGTATCAAAAGTTTCTTACGGAGGACAAGTAGCAAACACCGAGGCTGCAGAAATTGTGGCACAAACAATGGGAGCTATTCGAACGGTAAGCAAGCTCTTTTTTGGTTTTATAAATGAGTCCTTATCCGAGACTCCTCTTTTTACAAAAGTAGATCACTTTAAGATGTTAACCCAATAAATGAATCCTCCATGATATTTTCCATGCTTGGATTTACTATACTATTGGGGCAGATATTTCAGTTGGCTTTAATCAATGAAAGTCGAACATGTTCAAAGTTGTATCGCCTGCCTCCACCAGGGGATACATTAAGAATTTAACACCGTTGTTAAATTCTATTTTTAGATTTTTTGTTTCTGTGCTGTTCAAATGATAATAGCGTTTTTTTTCTTCTGTATCGTATCTAAACAGATCGCCTGAATGCAGATTTTTAATAGTACAAAGTACAAAACCCTGAAACATGTGATTTAAATTTATTTATTTTTCTAAATTTGGGTATAAATGCACAGGTAGCATCTTTTACTGGAGAACGGGAAGCAATAGAAAAATACAACAAAATACTACCAAAAACATATATATTCATGACCAGACAAGCACTTGCTTCTGGCATAGGATTTGGCGTAGCGATATCAGTCATGTACAGTTTTGAAGGACTTGCAATGTGGTATGGCTCTAGGTTGATTCTTGATAAAGGCTTCAATGGTGGGAATATCATCAGCATTATATTCAATCTCGCAATTGGTGGAATGTAGGTAACCTGTTGTAGTTAATATTACCCGTAAAAGTTTTCTTTCTTTGTGTGCTATTTACGAGTAATTGTTGTACTCCTACTAACTGGTTATTTCTTGATGAATAAAAAGTGCACTAGGCCAAGCATTTCCATGTCTGAGTATATTTATAGCCGGAAAAGCTGCGAGTTATAAGATGTTTAAAGTAATCAAGCGGAAACCTCTGATCGATATCTCAGAGAAAAAAGGAATTATATTAGAAAACATCAAAGGCGATATAAATTTGAAAGAAATCTACTTCAGTTACCCGACAAGGCCCGATGTGCAAGTACTATCAGGTTTCTCATTATGCGTTCCGAGTGGAAGCACGGCAGCTTTAGTTGGGCAGAGTGGAAGTGGAAAATCTACAGTACTTAGTTTGGTAGAGAGATTTTATGATCCCCAAGGTGGTGAAGTACTTATAGATGGTGTTAACCTGAAGGAATTACAACTTAAGTGGGTGAGGGAGAATGTTATCGGACTAGTAAGCCAAGAACCAACATTGTTCGCAACTACAATAAAAGAGAACATTATCTATGGAAAGGAAAAAGCAACCGAAGAAGAAATAAAGCGGGCAGTCACACTTGCCAATGCTGCAAATTTCATTGATAAGTTGCCTATGGTAATACGTAAATTCATTCTTAGATTTCATTTCAGCATACACGAATGCTTGCTTATACTTACGTATTTACAGGGACTTGAAACAATGATAAGTGGTACTAAGCTATCCGGAGGGCAAAAACAGAGGATTGCAATTGCAAGAGCCATCTTGAAGAACCCAAAGATCCTACTTCTTGATGAAGCCACGAGCGCCTTGGACGTTAAATCAGAGCAAATAGTAAAAGATGCTTTAGAACGTGTTATTTTGAATCGAACAACCATCATTGTCGCCCATCGGCTAACTACCATTAAGGATGCCAAAATCATAAATGTGGTACATCAAGGAAAAATAGTGGAGCAAGGTAAATAATAAAGTTTCATTACAAATTTATGTATTTGTCATCATTTCTCCATGAACTTCTCTATTTACTCAATATATCTACATTTTTTAGGAAGTCATGCAGAACTAATCAAGGATTTAAATGGAGCTTACTCCCAGTTAATCCGTCTACAAGAGGCTGCCGCAATTGATGAGTTTATTCCACCTTTACAAGAGATTGGTATCGAAACTTCAGTCTTTCACCAAGAATCCAATGATTTAGACGATAGTAAGAAAGAAGTAGTCGATCAACAAGATCAACTAGTGCAAAACAAAGTATCTTTTAGTCAATTAGCTTACTTGAATAAGACAGAGGTGGTAATTTTGTTCTTCGGATTATTTGCCGCTATGATAAAAGGTCTGATGGCACCTACCTTAGGATTCTTACTCTCGAGAATAATTAAGATACTTTATGAGCCACCAGATAAACTTCGCAGAGATTCGAGGATATGGTCCTTCATGTTTGTTGCACTAGGTTGCATTGGTCTGATTATTATACCTCTGCAACATTACCTCATAGGAATTGCAGGTGCTAAACTAGTTCAACGGGTTCGATCTATGTGTTTCGGAAAAATTGTGCACCAAGAAATGAGTTGGTTCGATGACCATACAAATTCAAGGTAATATAAGGAATTTCTTCATCAACAAAATCGGCTCTAATTATAAATAATATTTACATTCAAATCTTGATGTCATTTTCAGTGGGGCAATAGAGTCATGGTTATCTACAGATGCTTTGAGAGTTCAGAATCTTGTTGGAGATTCCTTGTCATTATGGATTCAGAACATATCGACAATCACAGCAGCAGTCGTTATAGCACTTTTATCTAATTGGCAATTTACGCTTGTGCTTATTGCTTTATTGCCATTGTTTGCCTCGGAAGGATACGCACGTATGAAGTTTATACAAAGCTCACTGAACGGGGATGGAAAGGTAAGTAGTGCATAATAACTTCATATAATTTGCATGAAAACAAATGATTGAGCATATATGTACCAAACCCATGAATCTGTCACGAACCACATTGCAAAGGGATATTAGCAGTTTCATCTGTGCCTGTGTCTTACTACGTAAATACATATATTTCTCTTTTTGTCTTTGCCTTTTGTCAATCAAACGATTGCAGTTTAATATTTATTTATTGTTTTATGAATCTGCTTCCCGCTTGGAGCCCTTTAGATTGAAAACCTTCTCAATCTATTGATTCCCAGTTGTAATATACTATGTATTTATATGTAGGTGAAGTACGAAGAAGCAAATCAAGTTGCATTCGGTGCTGTGGGAGGCATTCGAACTGTTGCATCCTTTAATGCAGAGGAGAAGGTTGCTAAACTCTATAATAGCAAATGCACGAATTCCATGAAACAAGGAAACCAACGCGGATTGATAAGTGGTGTTGGCCTTGGCATTGCTGTTTTTATAATCTATGTTGGTGCTTCTATTTGTTTTTATGCCGGAGGCAATTTTGTGAGAGACAAGAAGGCCACATTTGAACAAATTTTCAGGGTAAATTTTCTTTGCTGAATTCTTGTTGCTCGTCATGTTCAATTGCCCTATTTGATCAGCTCTATTTCTGACACTTTACTTTTACAGGTTATCTTTGTTTTGTTCGTCTCAGTGGTGGATAGTTCAGAAACAACTGCTATGGCTCCTGATTTCAACAAAGCTAGGGACTCTTCTGCTTCTATTTTCAAAATTCTAGAAACCAGACCTAAGATTGATTCAAGCAGTAATACAGGTTTAACACTAGATAATGTGCAAGGCAATATTGATTTCCAAAATGTCAGCTTCAAATACCCGTCACGTCCTAATGTACAAATCTTCGAAGATTTCTGCTTGAACATCCCATCTGGAACGGTGATCTCCTCCTCATCATCACTGACTGATCCTCTAATGACTTTTCAGGATTTTTTTTTGCTAGTTATGATTAATGACTTTTTAAATAATTCTCCTTATTAACTATTTTTTTTAATAGAATGTCGATATTTCAAAATATTTTGCAGATTGTTGCTCTTGTTGGAGAGAGTGGGTGTGGTAAATCTACTGTGATCAGCCTACTGCAAAGATTTTACGATGTTGATTCTGGGCGTATAATGTTAGACGGAGTGGAAATTCAAAGGTTTAAGATTAATTGGTTGAGACAACAAATGGGATTAGTAAGTCAAGAACCTGTATTATTCAATGACACAATCAAAGCTAATGTTGCATACGGGCAACAAGGGATAGTTTCCGAAGAGGAGATCATACTAGCTACTAAAGCATCCAATGCACATAACTTCATATCAGCATTGCCAGAGGGATATGATACATATGTTGGGGAGAAAGGAATTCAGTTATCAGGTGGCCAAAAACAACGCATTGCTATTGCAAGAGCGATACTCAAAAATCCTAAAATCCTTTTACTTGATGAGGCTACAAGTGCGTTGGATGCAGAATCAGAGCATATAGTACAAGAAGCATTTGAAAGAGTAATGAAAAACCGGACAACAATTGTTGTCGCTCATCGTTTATCTAGCATTAAAGGTGCAGATGTAATTGCTGTTGTGAAAAATGGTGTGATCATTGAACAAGGTAAACATGAAGTACTTGTGAATAAAAAAGATGGAGTTTATGCATCACTTCATGACATGAGTTCATAATTTTTACTTATAAGAATATATCGAAAGTTGAATTCTTAAAGTTAAACTTACAAACCGAAATTGGATTTTTTTTGTTCTAGTCTGTTCTAATATAAATGTAAGCACAGATCAGTCTAAATAATATAAGAAATTTTACTTTGCAGTAAATTGTACTCCGTCCTAATTATATTAATCATAGTAATAACGATACTTTGCCGAATAATACTGCAACAGTGATCAACAAAATTACATCAAAGCCTCGGATCAATAAAGATTACATCAAAGCAAGAGAAATTCTCCTGATTCAGAACCAAGGATTCAATCTTTGCAACTATTTCAACCATTCTAGGTAACCAAACAGACGGGTTAAATGGTCTTGTTTGGTTTGTTGGAAAGATCACCAAAACTATGAACAAAATTACAAATTGCAGAGGTGTTAGGATCGTTACAAAATCCAACCATTTCTCAGGGTTTTCAATAACAAGGTAACTTACTAAACTACGGTAACAAAGATCATCGGAATCAGTCGGAATTGTGTAAAATCGGTCGGAATCTGGTTCGGAGTTTTGGGTATGTATTGATTGTTTTTTATGTTGACGTAGATAATGATACTGATGTTGTGACAGACCGGAAAATTACGCCTAGCGCGCAAAGGCACGCAGGCCATAACTCCCTGATGCGCCACTCAAAAGCTACTACTCGGGACTTAAAATTAGGAAAATGCACGTTCATTTTCCCTTGCAAGCATATGCTCATGGAGCATGATGCAGCTAACTTAGCTTCCACACAGTTCCAACTTATTGTCGAACAAGGGTAATAAGCCTTGAACGCTAAGGCAGATGCACCTCTAACTTTCAAGTATCTCCCAGACATAAGGAAAATGCCTAGGACTTAGGCATAGGCTGCTCCGAGCCTATTGATGTTTCCTTACTTCACTGACCAACTTAATTAGCTTACTCTCTGGGGACATGTCCAATTTCGCAATTGGATCATATGTCAACTCCGTGTAGCTTGATAGGAAGTATGAGCGTCCATGAAATATAATGTAACTTGCGTCATAAAGTTGGCCACAATCATCTCTTGCATCGCAATACCGAGCCAGATGAAATGAGAGTCCAATATGTTACAATCATCTCGCAATTAGATGATACGAGCGACAATGTGCTGGACCGCCAATGCTTCAACTCATTGTGGATGCTTACGTACCCTCTCTACTCTAAAAGGATCAAGCACAAACCGTAGTTCATCCTCGAAGGGACTAGCATCTTAATCAAACTCGTTTTCAACGTCGTGGCCTAGCAATGATGGCCTGGTCCGTATAGGTCGTTCCCTCAAAATGCATAAAGATTGTGCATTACTTAGTCCGCGGCATGGCATAGTGATGCATGAGCATAAAATGCCCTATTTGTAAGGCCTAAGCATCATTTATACTCTTTCGTCTAAGCTATGAAGCTTACTTGGTGCATAGTCCGCATATGCACCTTCAACAAACTACCCCTCCCTATATATGTCTTATTGATATTTTTACAACTTAAATTGGGGGACCACATTTACATTCACTAAGTCACATTTTTAGGTGCTTGCCTCACTATTCATGGCTGTTGCCATGTAATCCTGAAAAACCGGCAATGATTGATGTGTTTCTGTTATGACCCATAGGCCAACTTCAATATTGGCTCTAGGCCAATAACTTGCATAATGCGTTAAGATGGCGTTACAAACCTCAAGGCCATCTACCCAGCTGGCCTAATGCACCATTTGGTGCAAGATTGGCCTTTGGCAAATATAGTTTACGTAATGCGCCATAATTGGCAAAATATTGGCACTAGGACTAATGTTCCCTTTACTATGCAACGGAAGCTTTGAATGAAGCTTCATTCCAGACCATGGTGAATCTTTACGCATGAGCCATGCTAAAAACACGGGGTGTTACAGATTTTGTTGAAAATTTTGTTGTTGCTGCTAAAAAAGGTACTTTTGTTTTGATTTGATCAGATGCCATAGAAAATATGGCAAATAAACTTAAACCGATCTAAAAAGATAACTAGTAAATCAAAACCTATAACAAAGATCTTAAGATGAAAGTGAGAACGAAAGAGAGATTATGAGATTATAGATGTGATTTTATGCTCAGATCTGAGCAGAGAATAAAACTATACGGCTAGGGTTTGAATGGTTTCTTTTTTGAGAAAAAAAGAATTGTCTGAAGAAAGAAATTACCATAATTTCTCAAATTTGCTCCCTATTTGTTTGATCAAATGATTAGGGCATTTTGGGAGCTATTTTAAGTTAATTTGGGGCTACTATTTTATTTCCATCAAGGATAGTTAGATATGAGATGTCTTAAAATATTAAATGTCATTTTTACCCTTTCCACTTTAAAATTGCCTAGAACATATATAGTACATCACAATCTTTCTGCCGATTAAAACTTTTACTTTTTTATGTCACAAATAGTGAAGAATTTACACAAAAGATAAACAAGAAATGAACTTTAATTCATAATTGGCAGGGTTGTTCATCTAAAATCTTTCCAATTTTGGTTGACGTTATTCATAAATGAAGAACATCAATGTATATATAATTACCTGCCGCTTTTTTAAATTTATTTGAAACATACTTAATCGATTTGGTTATTTTCTGTACCAATCTCAGTTAAAGTATGGATTTGCACTGGACTTCAAGTTTTTTCTTTGATCGTATTTGTGACTAACAGTTAACATTCTCCATGTTCTAAGTTCTTGTTTTTTCTATGCTTAATCTCTTCTGCAATAAGGTCACTCAAAAACTTGTAAGGAACTTGCTATACAGATTCAAATAACTCAAAATCAAAAAATTGAGTTATTGATTAAGTCCATGTTAACAGACTTTTATCTGTGAAGCCATCAATAGCGGAATCAATTTATTGTATTGCGGGTATTACATTGTTACTTTGAAGATTGAAAATTTGAAGAACCAGTAATGTGAATATCTGTGATACTTGATAAACCATCTCTTATGGAACCAAGTAGTTTACTTTGTGAACATAATTAAACCTCGAGTGATCAACGAGTTTAGGTCTTCTAAATATATAAAATACTTGGTGTCGGAGACTAGACGAAAGAACCTTGACGTCTTAAAGGAAATCTAGTCATCTGGTTAGACATCGGGCAGCCATAATCTTCAAGGAGGACTGTGGAGAAACTATTGACATCAACAGAGTTCTATGGACAAGGATTGGTTGTAGGTGATACGTATTGATTTCTGTACCTTGGTGACTATTATTATAGAGGCGGAATTCTGAATAATAATAGACGAAAACTAGAATACATAATACACTAGAAACCAGATTCGAAGAAAATATCTTCTCTAGATTATGAACAAGAAAACTATTAAAATTCTCTCTTTTTATGCTCACAATCTCTCGAGGTAAATAACCTTAAACTGTTTGCTAAGCTTGCTTTTACAATAATTAATTGCCCCACAAACTTCTCTCTAGTTCTGTGCGTTAAACCTCATTTTCTAGGTGTCAAACCACACTATCTAGATCTAAGTGTGTCTGTATCACAAACCACACTTTAGATGTCCTTAGCTATGAGCTAAACATCTCTATTTATAGCTTTAACGGTTTCCAAAACCTTCTAGGAATCTATTTCCTTATCTAGGAATAATTCCTTTTCTAGGTATATTTCCTTACGTAGGAATATTACCTTGTTTAGGAATATTCCTTATCTAGGAATATTTCTATGTCTCAGAATATTTCCTTATCTAGGTTACTGACTTAAATCAGTATTCTAACCTAAAGTACAATTTTATCCTCAATCCGTCTTGAGGATCACTAGTTCTTGGAGAGAGATACACATGTATCAGTAGGCGCAAGGATACTAAGAGAACAAAGTAACTAGGGGTTAATTTATTTTCTCTCAACTACACTAGACCGAAGTTTCATCGTAAGCAAGAGTTTAATGACTCTATATTGAAAATGTTAAAAACTGGACTAGGTACAGGGGTTTTCTTCCAGTGCAGTTTTCTTCGTTAACAAAATATCTCGTCGCATTATTTACAGAGGTTTGTACGTATTCAATCGAAGTAGATACGTCCGCTTAGTTGTAATCGACTACGAGACTAGTTTCTTGTAGAATTCGTATCTTGAAAGATAGATAACAAGTTTAATCACTTGGCTGAATTGCGATTGAATTATTTGGATACGATTAGATTGATCTTGGATATTGTATTTTGAGATAATCCAAGTACTCTGCTTAACAATCAGGTTCACGGACCTTGTGTCTATATACATACCGATTGAGTAGAGGTTGAAATATTAACTCTATATACATATTGTCAAGGATCATTAAGTTTGTCTACTTGCAATTGTATTAAGTTTGTCTATATAGGTTGCCGAACGAAAAAGTTGAGTGTATTTGTTATCCCCTTCGTTTTTATCTATAAAATCCATATAACTTTTATAATATAAGATATTTGACTTCTCTGCCTATATAGATCGGGCGGAAGGAGTACTTATTAATAGTTACAACTTACAATTTCCAGCCTACATATCAATTCGTCATATCATATTATTCGGTTTAAAATTATAGACCCGTAGAATTATAGGCACGTGCTAATGCAACCTAGGTTTAGTTTCACGACTTTTAAGGTCTTTTCAAATAATTCATGAAGCGTATTGGTTCACGAATTATTCCCCTATTCAATTGAGACAATTTGAGCCGATATTATTCCTAATCAGCTGAACCGACCCTCATTCAGTCATTTGATCACTTTTTTGTTTCAAAGCAAAAATTTCATTTGAAAGGGATTTAAACCCTTGGCATGTAGCTCTGCTCTCGATCTCTCTAGTCTTGACCCTTTACAGTAAACCACTTATCCCTTGGTGATAATGTTATACATAATGAAAAAAATAAACTTCATTTAAATCGGGAATCATACTACCCAAACATTCAAAGAATGTTTTTCACTTCTTCTTATTATTTAATAAATGTGTGCCCATTTTTTTAAATCAAATTTATATTTCTATAATGAGTTATACACGTTCCAACACCATTTTGAATCTTCTCGAATTGAAAATAACTGAACAAAGTGATTCTATATTTTTCAGAGAAAAATGACACCTAAACGTCTCCCCTAGGGTTTCAAGTTAGTTAATGGCAAAACAGAGGTAAGGTTTCTACTTGTTTCTCACCTTCCGTACTTAATTAACTACCAAACTTTTACGGGTAAAGCGAAACTTGACTTTAATCTATCTTATTTGACTTTGTGTCAATATTGGGCCATTTTTACTGGTAACACCATTTTTACTAGAGGGAAAGTTAGCTTTCCCCTATCAATAACTATGTTTGAATTCTTTGTCGCGTTAAATGCATTACTGGTTTATAACGAGGCTAGACTAAAATCACCTTTCCATCTAGTAAAAATAACTTTCTTCCTAACAGTTTACTTAATTAAATATTACCGTAACTGAAATTTGAGTAGTTGCTTTTTTCTTTTACAAAATCATGACAGAGTTAAGTTTCTAACTGTTTGTCACCCACCGTACCTAACATACAGATGAAAAGATATATAAAGTCAAAAATGGAAGCAGTCAATGATGAGCCCAATAACCATTCCTGATCCTGATACCTGATTGATATACATGCATCTACATTACATATAAGTATAGGAATTAAGTGTAGAAATAATTTAAGCTTAAGATGGTTGACGGCCTTGGTTTTCACAAAATCTAAAAGAAATTCGTGTTCTATGAATATGATCAAGATTTTCTCAATCTTTTCTTTCTCATCCGGGTATTTGTGGGCGACCCATTTTACGAATTTCTCTACTCCCACCTTATATTCTCTATAACTAAAAACGAATAACAGTACTTGTCCATGGAATTTGAGGTTTACAGATTCTCCATGTCCATGGAACAATATTTGGTTTAGCAGAAAGAGAAACTACTTGTTTTCTTTGAGTTTCTCTAATGGAATATAATGTCTAAATCCATATAGACATTTATTTTTTTTAAATTTTTTTCCAACCCCAACTTCTTAAATCAATGTGCAGATGGTATGGCTTAACCTTTATTAGACATCATTAAGATGAATATTTAGTTTTAGACATTCAACTTGATGATGTCAAGCTATCCTAATAAGTTTTTGCTCGATTGAAATTAATTCCAATATTAAATCACTATTTTTACCTCTAATAAAATCTTAAAATTACTAAAAGTATAATTTACATTAAATAAAAAAAGGATCACAAATAAAACCATTGGAGATGAATTATGTTTTTCTTCTAAAATTAAGGAAAATTGGAATGAGGATGTCTTGTTTGTGTTTCCACCTAGGATTATGTTTTTTTACCGTGTGGATTATGTTTTCTTGGACCACGCCAGTTTTCCGCAATTCTCAGTTATCGGTTAGGCATCCCACTGTTCGACAGAGATAGTACCTGCCTGAGTTGCAACAGAACCATGGATATCTTTGGAGACCACGCCTTACATCATGGCAGTGATGTGGGGCTCAAGTTTCGGCACGATCCGGTTCGTGATGTCTTCGCCGATATTTGTTACAAAGCAGGTGTTCCCTCTAGAAAAGAAGTGTTCTTAGGCTTCGTATCTGACAATAACAACACCTTGAGGCCGACAGACATTCTAGTATACAATTGGGAAAATGGTAAAGATGTGTGTTTTGACGTGACGGGTGTCTTTCCATTCACCAACAACAACTTCACTCCTGGCCATGTTATTTCTTCCGCAATAACCCGCAAACACAAGAAATATCTTGACAAGTACACCTCTCATGGCTACGGTTCAGGTATCTTGGCTTTTACTACCTTGGGGGAACTCAGCGAAGATACAAAGGTCTTTTCGAAAAGACTAAAACATTGTCTAGCTAGCCATGCCGCCAATGTTAGAGTACGCAGTGCTTTATTCCATAAAATAGGTCTTGCTATTCAAAAGGGAGTCGTTGCCCAGCTTGTTGCTAGACTTCTAACTAGTTTCCTGTAAAAATACTTTCCTTTTATTAATCTATGTAGAAAAATAATTATTAAAGAAAAAAAAAATCCTATAACCTTGTACCAATAATCTTCAATAGCGAAGAATTACGAAGAATTAACATAAATGGAAATTTTAGTATTTGCTTTTTTCGTCTTGGAAATCAAAATGGAGGTAAAGTTTCAAACTGCTTGTCGCCCACCGTACTTAATATATTGATGAAATAAAAAGATATATAGAGTCAAAGTTGGAAGCAGTCTTTTTCAAAATTGAATTACCATAAATGGAAATTCTAGTAGTTGCATTTTTCGTCTTCGAAATCAGAATGGAGTAAAGTTTTTAACTGTTTGTCACCCACCGTACTTAATATATGGGAGCAGTCTATTTCAAAATTTGTACCCCAACTGCTATGATGAGCTCAACCATTTCTGGTTGATACATCTTTAAGTATAAGAGTTAATATTAGATGGTCGAAAATTTTAAATATCTATATTAATAGACTACGAGTAATAATATTATTAGTACGTATTCTCAATGTGTTTGGATACCTAAGTCCATTTTGGTGAACCAAATTGTTAAGAGATTTTGGATCAGCAGCTCCTGAGATATTGTGTCGGTTTACTGTTATTCCAAACAGTAGACTTTTCGGCCATTGTTGCTCGTGCTCGATGTGGAAACTTAAGGTTGCCAGCAGTGAAGGACCATATAGTGAATGGCTTTTCAGTAACAATAATTTTGCGGGAAGACAAACTTGGGAGTTTGATCCAGATGCCGGGACTCCTGAAGAAAGAGCTGAAGTCGAAAAGGCTCGAAAAGACTACTTTGACAATCGACACCGAGTTACAGCTTGTGGGGATGTTTTATTACGATTACAGGTACATAATAACCTTTTATTATGACAAGTATTTATGTGACTTGCATTCGCTATAAAGTGACACGCCATTTTGATTATGCAGCTCTTGAAAGAAAACAAAGGTAAATTTGATCTAAGTATACCACCTGTGAAGATAAGTGATGAAGATGAAGTAACTTATGAAGCAGCTACAACCGCGTTGAGGAGGGCGGTTCGATTCTATTCCACAATACAGACACAAGACGGCCATTGGGCCGGTGAAATGGGAGGACCAATGTTTTTCACGCCTCCCCTAGTAAGCTATCAGTTAGGATATCTTTCTTTCTTTCTTTTTATAGCCAGGTGATTATGCAACAAAAACTGAATTCATTAATGAATTAATGCAGATTTTCACCCTGTATATCACGAAAACTCTGAATACAATTTTAACCTCACAAGAACATATCAGAGAGAGTCTCCGATTTATGTATTGTCATCAGGTGAGCTATTCAATATAATATGGAAATTTGATATACACACAATGGTTCATCGCATAGTAATTATATATTCCAATATAAGTTGTTTCAATTATATGTGTAGAATGAAGATGGAGGTTTTGGGTTTCATGTAGAAGGGCATAGCACAATGTTCGGTACAGTCTTAAACTACATTTGTATGCGCATGTTAGGAGAAGGACCTGATGGTGGTCAAGAGAATGCCTGTGCAAGATCACGGAAGTGGATACTTGATCATGGTGGCGCAACCCTCATACCATCTTGGGGAAAACTCTGGCTTTCGGTATGTCTGCATATATATATATATATATGTATTTAAGTCTAACCAGTAAACACCACTAAAATGTGGTTATTGATGGATCGTAGTTAACAAACTAAGAGACAACTCTAGACTTCTTTGTCTACAATGATGAATTTGAACGTATACTTTCTGAAGTTAATCGGATAATCGATGTATGTCTTGCAGATACTTGGACTATATGATTGGTCAGGATGCAACCCATTACCCCCCGAATTTTGGCTTCTTCCACATAGTTTTCCAGTACATCCAGGTTCGTATACTGAGCCATATACTAAGAGCATCCACAATTAGACTGTTATTAATCAGGCTTGATTTCTAAAGTTTCTGGCCCCATCAGAGAATAATTAGACCAAAAAAAATTGTTATACAAAATTTAAAATATAAATCTAGAGCTTCCGGTCCCACGGAAAATATTTAGACCAACACGAAATTGTTTCACAAAATTTAGAATAGAATACATAATAATAATTGCCGGGGTTTAAAATAATCTCAAATCTAAAAAACTGCTGCATGGGCTATGTACGTTTAAGACTTTGGCAACCAATCTAAACCCGTACAATACACGGGCCCACATCTAGTTATGTTAAATATCAAAATTATTCTGCCTATTGATTTCTAACTATATAAAACAATTAGCTTGCCAAAACCTCCTGGGCCAAATATTAGCTTCCTTTCGATGTGGTGTTATATAATTCAGTCAAGTTTCTATCATAATATCGATATTATGATTTCGTGTATATTTGATGTAACATCACCTTTTGTACGTGGATGGCACCCGATGACAAGAATATTAAATATCCAATGCAGGTAAGATGTGGGTTTACTGTCGATCAGTTTACATGCCAATGTCGTACTTATATGGGAAAAGATACGTCGCACCGATTACAGACCTCATTTTATCATTAAGAAAGGAGATTTTCGTCCAACCTTTCAGTGAAATCAACTGGTCCAGTACTCGTCATACTTGTGCTAAGGTGTGTGTTAATTAGCCACAACTTAACAATGAAATATTACAGATACCCAGATTTTATCCGATAAAATTCCCGACTTAGAGAGGGAGCAGGACCCATCTTAACCCATTTATAATCCCAATGCAAAGATGGGCTCCATGAGACCACACGATCCCTTTTCGGGATTTTTCTCGGTATATTTTGTCGGTGGCTCTAGGCTCGCCCCAGTAACTAACGATTTTATAACGAAGCTTCAATTATTAGTACCATAACACATCTAATCCATATATATATATATACAATGCAGGAGGATCTCTTCTACTCACATAACCTCATACAGAATTTGATATGGGACTCCCTACACACAATTACCGAGCCACTTCTAAAACGATGGCCGTTTTCGAAAGTAAGAGACTGGGCTATAAATGTAGCAATGAAGCATCTTCATTACCAAGATGAGGCCAGTTGCTACAGAGGCATTGGTGCTGTAGAGAAGGTAGTCTATTCTGTGCATTTTCCTTTTGATAAGTTTTCGTCCGGTCAAGTGCAATTGTTGGAGTATTTTATTTTTATTTATTTATTTATTTTATTTTATTTTTATTATTGCGTATTTGTATATATACAGTCACTATTTATGCTTGCCACGTGGGTGGAAGACCCGAATTCAGCTGCATTCAAGAAGCATTTAGCAAGAGTCCCAGGTTACTTATGGGTTGCTGAAGATGGAATGAGAATGCAAGTAAGAATATATCTTGTTTGGTTGTCTGTTTCTATTCGTTTCCCTGTTAGGGGTATTATATAGTATTTGCATTACTTTCCGTGGGAAGATCCGTCATCCGTACACAATATTATTCACGCTCCATCTCACAATTTCGGAGCCAAATTCTCTATAAAACTCAAACGATAACGAATTTGAAGCCAATAGTTTTGTGATATGCTCCTCATATAAAATTTTGCATTCCTACCAAGATAAGAAAAGCTAATGGATTTTCTTTCGGAAGATAGTCATGTAACAATCAAGATAACAAACTAATAAATCAAAACCCTTTAATCTTGGGCACGTCATTTACAAATTGCAGAGTATAGGTAGCCAAACATGGGATACTAATTTCAGCCTTCAGGCACTTTTAGCAAGTGGTGATGATATAATAAATGAAATCTCTTCCACGACACTTCGAAAAGGACACGATTACTTGAAAGCTGCACAGGTTTGTTTTCTTAATCTTTACTAATCGAGTTATATGAGAACATTAGTTTTATACCTTACAAGGTGCTGATCAGTTTATACAAAATCAGGTTAAAAATAATCCACCGGGAGATTTCCGGAAAATGTTTAGTTACATTTGTAAAGGGTCATGGACTTTCTCGGACGGAGATCATGGCTTACAAGTTTCAGATGCCAGTGCAGAAGCTCTATTGGTAATTGTTAATTAACATTCATCAAGTAACTTTAAGTCACCATTTACTTTCTGACAAACAACTATCAATCTTTTAACAGTGTTGTCTACTGTTCGCACAAATGCCAGCCGAAATCGTCGGTGAGAAATTGGCAGACGAGCACATGTATGACACTATTGATTTCATTCTTACCCTGCAAGTAAGAACCACATTCTGTTATTTCGGTATTTGTCGAGGCTTTTTTATTGAGAAACCATAAATGTTTAAAGATCCACTTGGTCACGGGCAATCAAATTTTTGTTTCGCGTTAAGTGAAGCTTAAATTCCTTAAACTTGAACCCTGATATCCCATTTTATATACTCCTAAATGCCTCAGTCTCCTGATGGTGGGGTGACAGTATGGGAGCCAGCAACAGCAGCAAAATGGTTGGAGGTAGGCATATGAAGTTCATATTATTAATTTAGTCGCAATCTTTGTGCAAGTGCCTAAGAGTTATACTATGTTCTGTAGCTGCTCAATCCATCAGAATGCTTCGAAGACATAGTTATTGAACATACCTACGTTGAAGTCACTGCAGCAGTACTTCCAGCTTTACAATTATTTATGAACATGCATCCAGAATATCGAAAGAAAGAAATAGAGCAATTTATAACAAAAGCAATAATTTACATTGAAAATGAGCAGAAGCCAGATGGCTCATGGTATGAAAAATAACATAATTTTTCCTAATTGAGTGCTATCGAAACCTTAATTAGCTGTATTATACTTGGTTGTAAAATTCATACACTGTTCTTATATCTAAGAATTTTAATGACTTTGTTTAGGTATGGCTGCTGGGGAATATGTTATATATTTGCAACTTGGTATGCCTTAAAAGGTCTGGATGCAGCCGGACAAAATTACCGCAATAGCACCACAGTTCGCAAGGCTTGCCAGTTTTTGTTATCAAAGCAAAAACCATCAGGAGGTTGGGGAGAGAGTTATCTTTCATGCCCAAGAAAGGTATGTTAATTAGATACTGTTGCACACTGTGAACCTAAAATTTCAAACTGTGAATATAATCCACACGCTAAAATTTGATTATGAACCAGGTTTTTGTACCACTCGAGGGTGACGAGACAACCTTGATGCATACAGCATGGGCTCTGATGGGTCTTATTCATGGTGGTCAAGTATGGGTTAATGGTTATTTGGAAAGATTTAGTGACATGGTTTAAATGATTTTAAATGTCAGCTAGCTAGTTTTTGCATTTAGAGTAGTTTCAGGTTAGTTTGCGTTTAGACCTTATGCTGAGAATATTAGTCCCACATTGTCTGGGTTATCTAAGATCCCGCGGTATATAATCCTTAGGACCTCTAGTTTCTGGTTAGTTTGCGTTTTGACCTTATGTTGAGATTATTAGTCCTACATTGTATTGTCTGGGTTATCTAAGATCCTGCGGATTATAAGCCTTAGGGCCACTCCACTCATTTCCAATTGAGCATGTTATTTCCGTCGAGTCATTTGATTGACCGTACCTTTACTTCGCGTCACCCGATTTATTGTTCACGTGTTAGACCCAACGAGGCTACACGTGAAGGGCGTGTTGAGATTATTAGTCCCACATTGTCTGGGTTATCTAAGATCCCACGGCTTGTAACCATTAGGGCCACTCCACTCATTGACAATTGGCTTTGAGTTGGATGCCCATATTCTAACGTATTATATTGAAGGGCAAAAAAGGCAACGAAAATGTGCAAACCCTTGATTTGTTCCATGGAAAAACTAAAATTTGATTTATCATGTACACTAAATTTAATTGCCATTTAAAGTTAATAATCTCTTATAAATTTCAATTTAGAAATAAGTATATGAATACATAAAGGTCAATTTTGATATTGACAACAGGCGGAAACGGACCCAGCGCCTCTACATCGTGCAGCAAAGTTACTAATCAACGGTCAGTTGGAAAATGGCGATTTCCCAGCGGAGAAACTCGGAGGAGTTTTCATGAAGAACTGCTTGCTAAATTACTGTTCGTACAAAAGTGCTTTCCCTATAATGGCCTTAGCGGAATATCGGCGCAAGATTGAAGTAAAGTCTTCTCCAAACTACGGAGGATAATTAAATTAAGTTAGTAAATTGTCTACTAAGTGTACAATTATAATATTGATGCCAGTGTTAGTAAGGTGTAAGAATGTGTATCTATTCTGGAATAATTTCCGGGGTTTTTTACTACTAGTTCGTAGTTTTTTCCTCGTTGACAAAACTTTGTGTTCCTGATTTTGCTTTTCCAAATAATATTTCATATCTTATTACAATAAAAGCTTATTGATTTTATTTATGCAAACAATTTTTTTTATCTTATTACTGTATAAGCAAAGTTGCTTCATAATAGTGTGCAATGTATCTCTTTCTTTTCTTTATTTTTAAGAGACATCGCGTCTACGGTTTCTAATTAGATAAACTAAAAGGTTGTAGTACTCAAGCAGGTAATCACTTTCGAGAATATTGTCAAGAGTAAAAAACAAAGTTTGGCTAAATTAGGCTAGATAAAGAGCGGTCAAGATTTGTCTAGGAGGGATAAATCTACGGTCTTGGTTTTTTCAACTAATCATTATAAATACTTTATTGATTAGAGTCCTATTAATTGCTCATGATGAATGATTAATTAATTTTTCATGATAAATGTTCATTTAATGAATCTAATAAATACATATTTTTATTAATAAATAAGTTTATTAAGAACTATATATATATTGATCGGTAAAGAATTTGGTGCTGGCGAGTTTCGAACTCAGGTAACTGGTATCATCACCCAATGATTTTACCACTGTACTACAGTGACCCCGGCTATTAATAATTTTTAATGGTGGTAGTGAAAGAAGCAGTGGGTGGTGGAGGTGGTAACATTACTGGTGGTGGAAAAAATAGTGGGTGTGGCTGGTTTTTACGTACGGTGGTGGATGTTAGTTAATAGTAGTGGACAATATTAGTTTTGTGTCTTTACAAAACGAGAAACATTTTAAGGAGGATACTAAATCATATAAGACAATATGATCATGATCGTTGGATCACCCAAATGGGATCCCAGCTATTTATAGTACCCAATCGAATAACTCACCTAACCAATACCCCGAAACTATAGCCCTCGGACAAGCATTTATCCAAATATTTATTGCTTTTGCGGCTAACAGCGGCTGATATTGCACGCCCTGGTGCGAAGCAGCGAAGACCATCACCTGCAAAAGGAGAAACGCAAGTAATATCGAAGCAAATATTTTGTCCATTTACCCAGTTATACACAAGAATGTCAGCGGGACGTAACCCTTTATTATTGTTCGACAGGAAACCTAAAGGAACTTACTTCCTAGCGGCAACTCCTACCTTATTACAAATATCCATGACCATATCTCGAACCATATCATGTCTAAATTTGAGGCCTACTTCATTTGCGCAGTGGAGAGCATGATCGCCGAAGATATCCATTTCTTGGTCACAACAGGGACAAGCATAATCTACAGGAAAGAGCGGCACGCCAAGGCGGTATTGAACAACGTCCCTGAACTGACGTGTCCCTAAGTTTTGGTTGAGTCCGGCAATGGGAATGGCCTGTAGAAAATCCATGGCATGATCCATACAGTTGCTCTGCCAAAACATCGCATCTCTAGATGATAATGTAAACTTGGTGGGTATGTTTCTCTTAACAACTTCAAAGTATCTGGATGCCAATGCTTTCATGGGCTGAGGGGCAGTATCTTTGATATTGAAAGAGGAAGAAGAAAGTCCACAAGTGTGCATGAAACAATTAAGAGCATGGTGAAAAGTTTGGCTGGGATTTGAGATACCTGTGTTGTGCAAAATGATGTCATGCAGATTGTGAGTTTGAATACAAGAAATGAGGTAGCTATACTGACCAATGTCTGCCATTGTATAAACTCATAGACCTCCATCCTTAATAGGTAATGTGGCAAGCCTTTGTTGAAGTGGCCCAAAACCAGCGTCGTCCCCGGTGATTAAATGTTGCAGATATAACATCAAGTGTTTTCAAATTACTTTTTTTATTATTTTTTGAAACTAAAACAATTTTTGAAGGCCAGATTTTTCCAAAAAAGAAGATGTTGTGATTTTAAGCTTTGTCGGGTCGGGGGAAGGAAGAAAAATGAAACCTATAAAAAAATTGACCAAACAGAAGGCTACGCGCGAATTAATTGTAATCGGTTCAGTTTCTCACATCTCTCTTTATTCCCCTTTTTTGTCATGGTTTCTATTTCTGTCATGGTTTCTATTTCTGTCATTATTTCTCCCCTACTTCATGAGATTATGCAAGGCTACGCGTTAATTAATTGTAATCGATGTAGTTTCTCACATCTCTCTTTATTCCCCTTTTTTGTCATGATTTCTATTTTTGTCATTTCTTTCCAACTTCGTGTAATTATGCATGCTTGAGAAATAGTTTATGATAATAGGTAAAGAGACAAGAAAAGAAATGTATCAAGAATTAAATATTATTATAAATTTGAGGAAAATGAATAAACACAAATCTGTGTAAATTGGGAACCCAATAATTTATATCAAAGAGAAAAATTAAATTCTAATGCTAACAGATTTTGCAAGATTACTCTAATTGATTTTAAAGAAATTTTAGGTGTTTTTAGTTTTGTTACAAATTTGGTGAATGACCTTTGATGATATTTTTTTGAAGAAGTGGGCGAAGTAATGTTCTATTGCCCATAGGATTTGCTCTAACGATTAACTATGTTTGTCCCAAAGGGTTGTATGACTTACATACACAATATTAAAAGATTCGAGGATAAGGACATGTTTATTAACCAACTCCTCAAAACATTTAGCCATGATCGATTGGTTCGATTCTTCTCAGACAATTACGACATGTATGAATCGATGGATACATTTGAAACACATATCCTTACCCGTGCCGTTACGGCACGGGTTGAGAGCTAGTTTCTTATAAAACACAGATGATATTTAGCATCGAATTCACATGAAAACTTCTGATAAGAATTTTTGGGTGAAACGCTACCAACTTCTGTAATGTGTCTAATATTCCTCTCTACCATACCATTATAGTGTGGTGTATGAGGACAAGAAGAAGCAACTGTGATTCTAACCTCATTTAAGTAGTTTGGGAATTGAAGCTTGACCAATTCAAAAGCACCATCACACTGAAAAGTTTTAATGGTTGATGATAAAAGATTTTCATTAAAAGTATTGAAGTGTTCGAAGAAAATGAAACTTTCGAACCTTTCTTTCATGGGATATATCCAACGAAAAAGGTTGTAATCATCAAGAAAAAGTATGTAATATCTTGTGCCTTTTAATAAAGTGACCACCTTTTTGAATTATATTTAAGAAACTGGCCGTTTTTTTGAATCTTTATATAAACTGGCTGATATTGACATTTTCCATCCCTTTTTTTTCAAAAAACGGTTTTAGGTAGTTAAATGTCTACGTGGAAGTTAACCTGCTAGGTAAAAGACAACTTAGCCCTCGTCCGAGTTCGTAACCAAATCGGGATCGAGTCAACTCAGTGACTCGTTGCACGTGAAGAAAATATACTTCATTTGTAACGGTCGGATTGTAACGGTCATCTTCAGCTTCATGCATATAAATTAGGCCTTATTGCAGAGAAGAGAAGAAAAAAAAAGACTGCAAACACAAAAAACCTGCCACTTTTCATTGCAGGTTGTATTAATAAACAACCTGCCACTTTTCATTCATCACAAACACTGTCTTAAAAAGACTGCAAACACAAAAAAGAGAAGAAAAAAAAACATATCTCAAATCATTTCTTCTTGGCCTTTCCATTTCGCCTTCCCTTTCCTTGTTTTATATTCTGAGATACAGATCCAATGCCAAAAAAGATCTGAGAAAGGTTATTTCCTATAGAGACTGGAGTAGAAGATGGTGCTATAGATGGCAGACTCATAGGTGCTGTAGAAGCTGGATTGGAAGATGGTGCTGCCAAGGGATGACTGCCAGATCCCGTAGAACACTCACCAACAAATGATGCAGTTCCATTGTTCTTGTTTGATTTAGCTGCACCCCTAACTCTGGTGGTTTGACTTGTCTCTATGTTGGTGAAGGTGAAGTTTTCTGCATCACATTCAGTCATTTGCCTCTTTGCAGTTGGATTAGATCCCACTTGACCACCAGCACATGTTCTTTTGTTGTGATTAGTAATCTCTCCACATTTCCCACACCTCCTTTTTCTCTTCTCAACACGAGGTTCTTCATAACTTCTTACCCTCTTTCTTTTGGGTCTTCCTGGTTTCCTACAGTGAGGAGGGTTCAAGATCTTCCTGTTCATTTTTGGCTGCAAGAAGAAAGAGGGGTGAGAAAAGATAAGATATGGCATATAGTTGATGATTATAGAAACCTAAATACATAGAAGGGAATCTACAAAAGTAAAAGTAAAGAAAGTAAAAGTAAAGTACCTGGACCCATTCACTTTTATCATCTAGTGGTGCAAAAGTTGGTGCATATGTGGCCTTATAGTTCTCTACTGAATAGTAATCACTGCAGTACCTGCTCAAGCAGAGTATTTAAAGGTTAGTGCCATATACATTTAACTATAAAAGAAACAACAAACTAGGGTGGAGCATAAAAAAAAATAGACAAGGTACAAATTTAAAAAATAAAAATCTTACTTTCTCCATTGTGGCCTTATGGTATGCAATGCACTCACTGCATGCATACAGGGGAACCCCCTCAACTTCCACTGCAAACAAGAGCAAGTCTTGGCAAGGATGTTTACTGTGAACACAGAGTTCTTTGGACTAGTCACCATATATAACTCTCCAGCCACACAAAGGTCAACACCATAATCAGTCACAAAATCCAACATTTTCTTAATCAACTTAAGAGCACTAGGAACAAAATTTCCATCTACCCATGATGCAGATTCAATCCTCCTATTGTACCATGTACCCATCACTAGGTTAGCATACATTATGCCTATCATTATAATTGGTTTGTTTCTCATCTTGCAGATTATACTGTTAAAAGACTCTGAAAAATTGTTGTTCATATGTTCACAACAGTGAATAGGGTTAAAAAAGGCCCTGGACCATGTAGCAGGATCTTCTCTCCTAAGATAATCACCAGCTGCAGCATTCTCTTTCACTATATTGTCAAAATGTTCCTGCCCAGCCAATATATTGATAACAAATATCAATCAGTGCATAACCAAATCAAAAACTAGCTTAAATTCCATGTGAAACAGTGCCTAAAACAATAACAACTACCTGAAAATGTTTTTCTTTGTATGCTTTTGCTGCATTCCACAAAGAACAGTATAAATCCAGACCCTTGAAATACTTCTTGAAATTTTTGTATAAATGTCTGCATTTTAACACATTGCAATTAAAGTAAGGCCTTTAACTGATCAAGTTTACAAAAGTTAAAGTTACATAAAAAAGTTACCTCCAACAGTATCTGTGGTGATGGCCAGGGAAGACTATAGCAACAGCTTCCAATAAACCTTTTTGCCTATCTGAAATGAAAGCCACTTTCACTGGATGTGATATTATTGCAGACTTCATATGCTTCAAAAAAGTGATCCAATTCTCCTTTGTTTCAGCTCTGCATACCATAATTCCTAACATTACTAACCCATTCTGTCCATCAAGTGCAGTTGCAGCCATCAATACTCCTCCAAACTCTCCTGTTAGATGGCAGGCATCAAGCCCTAAAACTCCCCTACATGCTTTGCAAAAACCTCTCATTGCAGGTTCAAATGAGAGTGTCATACTTTCAAATGTGTTTTCCTTAGTGTCAAATGTGAACTTAGCAACAGACCCTTCATTACACTTGGTAAACATGCTGCAAAAGGCTGGTACTTCATTGTAGCTCTCTTTATAATTACCATATAATGATTCTAAAACTAGATTCCTAGCCTTCCATGCACACATATATGGTATATTAACACGCTTTTCAGCTAAGAAGTCTTCCTTGATTTTATTAGGGTCTGGAACAACTTTTTTAGGCTTATTCTTCATCTGATCAAGAACAAAATCCTTTACAAAATGAGGATCAGCAGATCTATTCCTATTTTTGTGATCCCCTTCACACTTGTGTTCCAAATCATTTTCCTAAGAACAAAAGTATTCTCACCCTCCTTCTTGCTAGCATACACAAACCAAGGACAATCATGTTCTTTCTTAAACCTACACTCAGCCTTAATTCTAGAGGGAGCACTTCTATCCAACCTAAATTGACACTTATTAAGAATACAAAAACCTCTGAGATGTTTCTTAAATGCTTGCTTACTTTCAAATCTAGTTTTTACCTCCATTTTGGTAGGTTCTACAGGAGTAAATACCTCTTCTTCAGGGAATAGATCTCCATCATGCTCACCCTTCATGGACTCACCAAAATCATCATCAAATTCATCCATGTAAGCAGGTCTTTCATCCACATCCTTACCTGCACATTCAAGATGGACATCAGTACCATATAATAATTTACAAATTAAAATAACAGAAATAATTTATAAATGAAATATACCTTTTTCTTTGTCTTCTTCTTCTTCTTCTTCTCCTTCTTCATTGTCTTCTTCACTGTCTTCTTTTTATCCTTGCTCTTCTTCATCTGACCCATACTCAATGTCTTCATCACTGTCATATAATGGAGCAGCTTCTGGATCCTCAATTGGGTGACATTCATCTATTTTATAGTTTTCTAGCTGAATATTCTCTACATCATCATCAAGGTCAGTGGCTTGGGATGGTTTTGACTGACTGCAACCACTGCTACTAGCATGAGAAATTTTGGGACTAGGTACCTCTTCAGCTTGTTGATGCAAATCTGTGAAACTCAGCTTTCTTGATACACCTTCTGCTGATTTATCCACACTATTTAGCCTTGGAGATCTTCTAGGAGTAGTTTTCTTACTAACTCTTTTCTTTGGTGTACTCTTTGGAGTCCCAAACTGTGTATCCTTCATCCCCATCCACAAACATATACACCCATCATCATTCACATAAGAATCCTCCCAAAAATTATCATAATCATCATTATTTAGCAATGGCTGTGACATACAGGGATCCTTAAACCAATATAAACAATACTTCTTGGCCTTAGAACAATCCAAAGACAATCTAGAATACACCATATACTCAACCCTCCTCAACTCTGTTTCATCTCTATGACACTCAGGAAATACCAAAGTCTCATTCCTTGGCTCCACATACACACTAATATTCCTCAATTTGAATAGACTGCAACACAAATAAAAAAACGGCAAACATCAGATAAAACCCCCACTGAAACTAATTAGAACACATACACACCAAATCTCCCACTGCACACCTGAATTTCAATTACAGTTAATTAGTACACTTTTTTGTCCATATCTACCACTATAAGTAAATCATTATGGAATCATTACAGTTAATTAGTTCTACCATACAGGGCATAAACTTGCTCTATTAAATTTCACCCTGTGACAACATCTACAAAGTATCAAAATACCACATCTAAGAAGAACTTCATTAATAATTAGGGGATATAGCAGCTTAAACACCCCACTGAATCTAAAATTGAAAGGGGTGAAACCTAAAAAACTCTAATTAAGCAATAATTCATACAAACAAACACTCAATCACGAAATTTATAACCTTATTAAACAATAAAGGACATCATGCATTTCAAATAAACCCTAATTACAAAAGGGGAAAAACAGAAACCCTAGAAATACAAATCAATCGATCAATCATTGATTTTCATCATATATTAAGTCACGGGTTACGTTAATCTCACCTTGATTCAGATTTTTTGAATCCCAATTTGTACATCATCTTCACACTATCAAAATCCTCTTTGGAACCCTAGATATCCAGAAACCCTAGTCTTCCAAATACGATCTGGTTCTTCACTAACATCTACGTCTTCAACTGCTATTGCTTCTTCTCTAATAATCGATAACCCTAATTTCAACAGAAGGAGAACGGAGAGAACGATGGAGAGAAGAAAGAACCCTGAACCGAGAGACTGAAAGAATTATATTCAGTTCACGCGTCTTTGAACTGGATAATGGGAAGGTTGGTAATTCTGCGCACTGAGTTTGACTAATTCAACGCCGACGACCTATCTGGTGGGTCCAACCGTAAAATCTAACAGAATGGCTAGTTTATAAAAGATCTTAGAATTTCGGCCGGTTTATTAATTATATGGTTTGAAGCTGGTTAGTTTATGAATTTGCCCTAATATCTTTTTCCTAGTGTATATAGATGTGGTGAGGGTCCCCAGATATCACAGTGAATGACGAAAACAAGTGAGATGGATGTTCTTGTAGAAGTTTAAAATGGGAGCTTCTTGATCTTCCGAAGTTGATCACGGTCTGAACGTGACAATCTAATGTGATGATTTTGTTGGAGTTTATAAAGAATATTAGGAGCAGGATGCCCCAATCTTTTGTGCCAAATATTGAAATCAGTTGTGATTGAAACGAGAATTGTGGGTGATGAAATAGGATATAAATTGTTGTTCTTGAAACCTTGTGCGAATATTTGTTCAGCGGTAATATCTTTTGAATGCTAGGAACATTAAAAAACATTTGACAAATTAAATGAAGCAATATAAGTGTGTAAAACAGAGTTATCAATTAAAGTAATGGGAAGAAATTGACCATTTCCAGCCATGCATCACTTTTGATGTACCATTGTAAGCAGATGTGTTGGTGATTCAAGATCGGATTGTTTACAAGAGTCATTACATATCACATCAGCTAATAAAGCACGAGCAACTATCAATTTTTATCGTCATTTTATTTGGAAGAAAAAGAGTACCAAAATGGCAAGAGGAATTCTTATTTCATTAAAAAAATCGCTAGAGGGTATAATAAAAAGGAACGGGCAACAGTCAATTTTTATCATCATATTTTTTTTGACACGATCAGTGCGGGAACTGAACCCGTAACCTATAGGTTGGGAGCCCAACCCCTGGCCAACTGGGCTAATGCCCGTTGGTTATTTCCATCGTCATTTTATTTGGTAGAAAAAATAACAAAAAGGAGCACGTAACTATTCTTTTTCATCATCATGGGAAACTATCAATTTTTGATTATAAAGACGCATGCACGTTGTGCAGCAGGGGAAAATATCTTGCGGGAAACCTTTTTTATTTTATTTTCTCGTGTCAGCATCCCACACGCGTCCCGTCCCGGAAATGAAAACTATTTTACCAAACCCAATTTGATTGCCTTTTTAATCATCTTTAACTTTAATTTATATTTTACTAAATGTTCAACTGTTTTTTTATACATCTGGGTTGCATTGACGCTGCATTTTTGGAGCCGTGTCCGCGTCCGACTCGCGTGGGATGCTGACACGACACGTGTCCGATGCACCAATGTGCGTGTCCGGATTTGAAGCATTTTTTTTTCATTTTCATTTAAACTTCTTCCTTTATTTTTATTATTATTAACTAAATGAAGAAAGACAAACATTCATATCAATCATTTAGGTCTTTATTAAGGTTTTCTAATTGGAAATGACATCACGTATACCCTTGGTTGGGCATGTGTTGTTCTAAGAATGCATTTTGATTGTGCCATGTGTTTAATAGTGATTGATTACTTGACCTTCGGCATGTATAAACTAACGATCTCTTCTTTTGAAATTTATACTAACGATCTCTTCTTTTGAAATTTATACACATGTAGCATCATTTTCTAATTTTCAGGATCGAAACACTTGACTTTGTTGGATAAAGAGTATTACACTAACTAGTTGGAAGCCTAACAAGCTAAGCTCCAATAACATACTACTACATTAATTGAATAGGTTGTTGTGCTAGCCTACCAGCGAGCCTCATGGGTAACCTAGCCAAGGGAGCCGAAGTGGATGGGGGGCTGAGATTGTGTCACAAGGGGGGCAAACTAACTCTACCTTCCATGTTAATTTCTACAATATTACGTCATTGGGAGCTCGAACCTGGGACCTCCTGGAACGCATGAAACTTTGAGGAACAGGGATGACCAGCTGAGCTAGGTACCCGGTTTATATATATAAATAAAATATGTATATACGTGTCCGCGTCCTAGTATTTTGAAAATTTTGTAGTATCTGTGTCCGCGTCTGTGCAACCCACCACATCAGTGTACAATAGAATAACAGTTTTATAAAAAAAAAACATAACAATACCAAACTAAGCTTAAATTGTACCAAAACTCTGATAAGACAGGACTTTTTATATTTGAGTCTTCCCAGAAAACCGATAACCCCCATTAGCAGCCATGAATTAAAGGAACAATTGTATCCATAGTTCCAAATTTTTTGATCCGGAATAGTATTACTAGTTTTACATTGAGAATTTGCTAAGAGGATTTGGGTTCATTTCATTGCGACTTTGCTAAGAGGATTTGGGTTCATTTCATGGAGAAGTTAAGTTGGTTTTACACTATGTCCCTGGATGTCATTTTTTTGCTTTTTGCTTAGAATCTTCCTGATTTAAGCAAAGTTCAGTATCATGTACGGAGCCTTGTTCCAGCTATCATTATTTGGAATATATGGAAGGAGAGAAATTCGAAAGCTTTCAATGGTAAGAAGAATACTACAACTGCATTCATAAACAAATCTCATTATGAGATGTTTTCTTGGTGCTATGGAAGGAGAGAAATTCAAAAGCTTTCAGTGGTAAGAAGAATACTACAGCTGCATTCATAAACAAATCTCATTATGAGATGTTTTCTTGGTGCGTAGTCTTCAAAGAGTTTGACAATATCTCATCCACGGCCTAGAGCTTATTTTCATCCACCTTGATCCGGGAAGTTGGTGATAATTTTTTGGATTAGGGAATTTTTTTCTCTTTTTCTTAGGACAGTTTTCCTTGAAGTTGTTCTATCTTTGTACTCTCTTGCGGGTGGTATAAATTTTGTATACCCTCATTTTTTGAACAATAATGTCTTTTGTTTACCGATCAAAATAATAATAATTAGTATTACCAGTTTTGGTTGGGTTTAACTGATTGCCGCATGACTGTGATTGTATTTGTTACTTTCTGGGGCTACCATATAATATCAATTTACGCAGATGTCATTGTAGTACAGTGGTAAAGTCGTTGGGTGATGATACCAGCGATCTGAGTTCGAAACTCGTCAGCATCGGGGTGGGGGATTTTTCTCTTTCTTTTCCTAGCTACCTGGGCTTGTAGGTAGTAGATCTCTCTGAGGTTTAAACTTTAATATAACCTTCAATTTAAAAAAAAGTATAATATAATATAATATAATATCAATTTACAAAAATCTAGTATTTAATGTCCTTCTTCTCCGGTGCCAGTGGATTATCAAATATATATCTAGATATTATTTGCATCTCCATGTGCTCTTCTTGACAAAAATGCGACTCGACTTTCAAAGTGGTTGAATAGATATTTTGATGAATTAGCCGCCTTTCCCGTTGAGTAGTAATTTCATTGTCGAGTCCATTTACAGTATGTCTTTATCCAACCACTTCATCCCCAATTACTCAACCACATTTGATCTTCTTTTGGAAAAGTTGCTGCAGTTTCTTTTCAATGAAGGGCTGAAATTGTACAAGAAAGTCCGACAGAAGGGACAATCGATTGTTATTATCATTAATATAGAGCGACTAATATGAATGATGAAAAATGCATGTCATTGAGTTCGAAATTCGTCCGTAACAAACTTTTTAGCGATAAAAAAATAAAAAGAAAAAAACTTTATTAATGCATAGGGTTTTCAATAATAATGCATATGTGAGGATTAAGGAGTCGGTGTTTGTTCATGGATCATTTGAATATTTGTTTGATATTTTCAATTATCTCTCCTTCCATTTTTCTCTTGTTTGCCGTAATAAATTGCATCGATCATTGAATGGAAAAAGTTAACCTATATATTGACTGTCAATTGGTCTATTCGCACACCTTTATCAAAGCTTCGTACATATCTTGTTGGCTCTTAAGAGTTAAGAGTGATCCTTTCAACGGAAAATGCTACAGCCCGGACAAAATTGAAGGCAAAAAAGATGGTCTAGATACAGGACACGAAGAAAATGAGAGAGAAAGCGATGTGGCACCCATCCGTGGCTGCACACAAAAACACCCTCTGCTAATCCATGGTCCCAAGAATCCCACCTTTCGTCTCGTATCTTTCCGAGCCCTAATATCCTGGCTGTAGCAGCTTCCCTTTTCAACTCTCCTTTAAATATTTCTGATCTTGTTTGGACTATCACTTGATCTACTTCATTACTTGCACACCCTTTAAGGCTACCTAGTATGTACGCACATCTTGTAGCTCCAAAATTATTGAAAGTTAATTTGGATAACCATTAAACTTGTAAGGCCTAAACTTTTGAAACAGTTTCCTTGGCATCGCATGTAAGGAATGCATGCAGCAACTAGCTTTCCTACCGATCAGAAAAGAAAGGAAAAAACCTAGCTAGCCTTGATATTGCATGCAAGGAATGCATGCAGCAACTAGCTTGCCTACCGATCAGAAAAGAAAAAAAATACT
>JAJJMB010008779.1:515105-656479 GCA_023531105.1 Papaver atlanticum
ATATATATATATATATATATACATATATGTGTGTGTGTGTCAACGTCCTGATGATTTTGAAGTTTGTCGGTCCATGTGTCCGCGTCGTGTCGTATCCGTGCCAGTGCTTCCCAACGTGCATATGTTTCCTCATGAAACCTTAACAAGGAAAACCATGATTATAAGACCTTGACTAAGGAAGAAGAGTATAATGCAACCAGTCCAGAAACTATAACAAGATTAAAACTACATAAAGAGATAAAATTGCATTCATAATTCTTTTAGATCATAAAGATTCCTCGTTCTTTATCGGTACCCAATTATTAGTATCCTAATGTTGGCAGTATATATGTAACCGCAAGCAAATTGTGGGAGTTGAGTTCCTTCACTCGAAAATTATCAATATATGATCCTGAGCGTTTCAATCAATAGCAAGACTAATAGAAATTTCACGATGTATGGCTTGTAAAGGATGAAAAAATTCATCTTCTTAGAGATTGGAGAATTAGCCTTTTCCGCAACGAAGGATTTATAGGGTGAGAAATGTATTTCTGAAGAGCTACTAATAGATGAGTCACAATTTGTAAAACCGTGCAAAGACAGAACATAATCAGCTATAATTTCATGTTGTTTCACGAGAGCCTACATTTTTTCATGAAAAAAGAACTACTCATGTACATTAAACTAAACACTGACATTAAGAATAACTAAATAAAGAATTAGTGAGACTATTAATAAAATAAAAAATCAGGAATGAATTAAAATTTAGTATGCCCCTCTACGAGTAGACAATTTTATGTTAAAACACTACAGTAGTTAATTATAGTTCATGACTACGATCTTAGATTACACTATTTATAAAGGGGGATACCAGTATTATTTGGAGGTGATACCAATCCATATTAACAGATCCTGACCATTGGATCATTGGATTGATATCACCCCCGCTAATAGTGGTATCCCCTTTATAAATCATATTAGATTATAGTCAAGTTGGAAGTAAATTCTATTTGATGTTAAAACATTAAAGTAGTTAATCATAGTTCATTTAGAACTAAAGTTGGGGTCACTAGGTGGATAGGATTTTTCTATGAGAAACAACTGTAATGTCTTTTTCCTGACTGTAAGGTTCCTCAATCATGAAGAGAATGACTGTGATGATATGCCTCATACAAGACATGAAATGGAGGAAACTGTTCGAGGTTTTGTTTTTGTGGAACCAATTTTACCACCTCATAGGAATCCACAAGAGGGAGCTCAATTGTTCCTACAACATGGGTCTCAACGGCATAATAAATTGAGACAACCTATTATTAAGATCAGCCTCGACCTTTTGACGGTATGCGCGTTTCCGTTTTCTCGGCTACTAATTCTGATACTGGTATTCTTATTCATATAAAAACCAATCCCAACCTTCAACTTCAGCGATGCCGACTTCTACTCTGACAGGTGATGGTGCTAGTTCTAATGGTACTAAAAAGAGATATCCTCATGTTCCTGCTTTGGTCATAACTTCAGAACTTGCTTCTGAATTTGCTGAGTTTGATAATGACATGGTCACTATTCAAGATGTTGAGACTACCTCTGTTCACGAAGATAACAACAATTTTGGCCAGAATGATGTATGGGACATTGTTGTTGCTAATGTTTATAATGCTCAGAATCACTCTGATGCATGGTAACAGGTGATTGTCTTAACTTCTCAATACTTGTTCAATTTATGGTTGATTTTTTTCTCCCCTGTGTTTTCGCTTTATTTATCATGTTTTCTTTGTTTTTACTATCTTGAAAATCTTTTGTTGGAATTGCCAAGGAATTGGAAATCCACATACCCGTGACTATCTTCGTTTTTGTTTAACAAACAATGATTCAAATAGTTTTTTCTTATGAGAAACTAAAGCTCAGGTCAAAATATGAGATTATATCCCTCTCATACTAGGTATCCTAATTATTGGTTTCATCCTTCTATGGGACTTTATGGTCGTATTTCACTTGCCTGGAAACAAGATATTAATGTTGAAATAATGCACACTACCCTTTACATAGTTCATGCTATAGTACACACTCATTATAACAACTTGGATTTTTTGGTCACCTTCATGTATGGAGTTCGAGATGTTGTAACTGATTGATATGCATTTCTTTGTTGATCTTCCATGGGTGGTATTAGGCGATTTAAAATTCATTATGCATGACTCTGAAACCCATAGAATTAATTCATCTCATCCTCATCATGCTAGACATGTTAGGAATTATATTAAGCAAATAGGTCTTATTGATTTGGGTTATTCAGGAGCTGACACTAGTTGGTCGAATCCTAAAGATAGAGATGTTCATATCTCTGTTATACTAGATAGAGCTTTAGTGAATATTTTTTGGATCAATAATTATACTAATGCTCATCTGCAACATTTAATTCATATTGCTTCAGATCACTACCTTATTTTGTTACATATTGTTCCCAGTGTTAGAAAACACACTCCTTTTAATCTATACAAGTGCTAGTTCCAAATGGACTCTTGTAAAGATAGCATCAATCGAAGCTGGAAACAACAATTTAGTGGCTCGTGTTCTTTTCAGTTCTCAAGTAAGTTAAGATTTACTAGATTTCAACTGTAACTGTGGAAAAAAATTTCTCTTTTGAGAACATTGAATGCAATCTTCATGATATTCTTAATCAACTTCAGATTTTTTATGAGGATAATATGCCTTCTTCTCATCCTGAGATTCGGCCGTTAAGTTCTTCTCTTCTACATTGGCTTACTATTCAGAAAGAATTTTTCATGCAAAAAGCAGGTGATTTTTTTTTTGAAGTAGATAAAAAATAGGATAATAAACATATATAAGCCTACTTTTCAACCCGATAGACAACCATAGGCCCGTTTTTTTCTTCAAGTTTTCAAAATTAAGCATCCATCCATGTTTCCATCCAAATCCGTTAGATTTGTCAATTTCTAGGTCAATTTCTCCTCTAATGAGATAAGATAATGACACATAGTTTACCCTTATACCTTTATACACATGTAAGGCTAACATTGTTTGATCTGATGATTGTGTAATCTCGGACGGATTCAACAGGTTAAATTAGACGGGATAGCAAGTCACCACGTCTATATGACGCGTGTACTGATAATTCAAGATTATCATTGTTTCTTTTAATCAGATCTCTCTGGTAATTTTTTTTAATCAGATCTCTCTGGTTATTCTAAAGAGACTATTCTTGTTCTTCAAAATTGATAGAAAATTAAGGGGACCATCTGAAATCAAGGTTAATCGAAGTTTGTGTTAATTGTTTACAAGAGATTCAAGATGTGTAATTTAAGATTTAATCGTGGTAAAGATGGCGAAACCCAAACGAAAAAGAGAAGAAAGGTTAGTGACAATGCGGGATATATTGATTTTCTAATTGGGTTTCCTATAGGGTTTATACATTGATTTCTAGGGTTCACTTTTAACAGTGAGGAACGGGTTCAAATTAGTGATGTTTGAAGGTGGGATATCAGTGGGGAATAATATTGTTTACTTCCTTTATGGAAATGGATGATTGAGATTAACGGTGTCTTTTAAAGTGCTGACGAGTCTAGGAAGAGTGGGTCGAATTAGTGGAGTTTCAAGATGATAAATTAGGAAGCAACACAAATTTGGAATATATACGAAAATAGGTCTAATTTGGTACCTCGTTTTCAAGTCTAAGCCTCTTTTTTTATTTCTTACAAAACTAGGCCAATCGAACGGATTTTGTCAAATTCCGTGCCGACTAGTTAATATATCTTCAAAATCTCGTATAGCGAGATCTCATGGAGGTGCTAACATTATGAAAATACCCTTTTTGTACGTGTGTTATTTTCTCTCACGTGTGTCGATCACAAAGCTTAAATCCAAGATCCGGAAATCTCTAAGTTATTTGAACGGCTATGATTTCCATTATAAAATATCATTGCCCTAATATCACACAAAACCTTTTAAGAAAACCTTTCTTCCCCAATGTGTTTCCGTTTTCAGTCATCTGCAGATGTTGAAATTAGATGGATGAATTGGTAGAAATTGAGAGGGATTTTTAGGGATTCTTACGAATTTAAGAATGAGGTTGAGTTAGCTTGAGATCGGGCAGCAAACTATGGTGTGTTTTCAGGTGAAGATGGGTTTTAAGTCTGAGGCTATGGTCGAGAATCGGTGAAGAAATTCAAGGGTTTGAGAGATCAAAGAAGGAATTTGGAATCAGGTTTGGGTTTTGCAGCGAAGTTGGAGCTGTTACTGACATGGGTTGTTGTTGCTGAGGAAGAGATTGGTTGGTGTAGCAAGAAACTGCTGAGAAGAAATTGAGTTTAAGAGGGTTCTCTGCAATTGAAGATATGGATGTTGTTGCGAATTTATCTGCAATTAAATTCGTTGATTATCATGGGTATTTTGAGAAGGTGGAGATTTAGATGCGGATTTGAGTTGTGATGTGGTTGAATACTGAAGGGATTTGATCTGAGTTTCAGATTTGGTTGCAGAAATAGATGAATGTTAGGTTGAATTCAAGGAAACAGAGATGGTAGTAGGATGGGTCAGTATAACCGTGGATTTGTTTTGATTGCAGACAAGAATTGAGCTTAGATAGTGAAAGTTCAGGAGATGAATTTGGTTGCTGCTAACGGAAATGATCAGTTTCCATGTGAAAGTGCTGTTGAAGCTTTCCTGACTTATCCGAGTTAAATCAGCAATACAGGTTTAAATCGCCGATTCAAAGGACTATTCGGTCTTTTTAGGTCCACTTAACTGGGCTAACTGTCCCAGCACTAGTTTTGTGAATCATAAAAAAAAAAGGCCTAGATCTGTAAAAAGCCCAACAAATTTTGAGTTGTATTTGTTGTCGCAAAACAGCCGAATGATGCTACTTCCGTTGGTTTTATGTAGGGGTGTGCAACGGACGGACGGTTGCGGATTAGGGGTCACCCGCAACCAAACCGTCAAAGTTGCGGATTTGGGAAATTGAACCGTGACCGGCCCAATCACCCGCGGATTTCACATCCGCGGATCAGCGGGTAATACGGACCGGATGCGGTTTAACCGCGGATTTAGTCAGAAGAAAAAAAAAAGAAAAAAAAAAAGTAAACAAACAAAACCGGTGAGGGAATTTTTGGACATGCTATGCTAGGCATTTCATCAAACAACTTGCGTGCATAATAATGAAAAACAAAGTAACTGATTTGGAGTAGAATCAGTATTCAGGGACTAATAAGCCGAAAGGAGAATTCCATAATGTAGATATGAACATCATTCAAAAAAATCAAAAGATATTTGGACTGAAACTAACATGAAATTGAGCGAAGGGGAACTTCAGTTCGTTTCATTTCAAAGCAAACTCTGATAGGTTAAATAGCAGAATACATGGCTGAAGGCTCATAAGCTTTGTTTTGCCGGGCTTTATTTAACTGGGCTTTATCTTTTTTTGTTATGACCTACGGTGCGGGTTAATCCACGGATTTACAAAACCAACCGCAACCAAACCGCTAAACCTTGCGGATTTGAAAACTCACCCGTGTCCGGCCCATAGACTTGCGGATTGGTTTTCACCCGCAATTTTGCGAACGGTTGCGGATGAAATCCGCGGTTCCGGATTTTATGCACACCCTTAGTTTTATGTGATGTATGGTGTATATTTTGCATAAATTAGAGTGTTTATATTTTTAGAATTATTGGGTTTGGCTTGAATGTGAAATTGCTGCATGTAAGGAGATAAAATGGGCTTAGGAATCAACATCAAGTATGTATCACCAGCGGAACGCACATAATATGTTTGCAGAAATGCCTGAGCATACCTGTCTAACTGGAGAGCATAACGTTACAATGCAGAAATAGATGAGTGTTATATTCTTCATTTGTTTTCAATTATCTCACTGGAGAGCCTTAAATTTATCACCCCTATTTGACATAGGACATCCGTTAGATTTAGGATTAGTATTTTCTTATTATTTCTAAAGTTTAATTAATTTAGAGTAGGTATTTCTTATTTTTAGAATTTATTTATTCTAAGAAGTTATTTAATTCTAGAACATTATTTATTTTAGAGATTTCTTATTTTCCAAGTTTGATTCTTTATATTGTCTACTCTATAAATAGGGGACAAGCCCTTTGTATTAGGATATATACACATTATTATGAATCAATATTGAGTTTTCTCATATATTCTTCTACTTTACTATCAAATTCTTTATTCACGTTTTCGTTCTGCGTTAAGTGGCATCACGAGCTTCGGCTTCGATCCTCTTATTCTTTTCATCTACATTTCTTTACCCTTTCGTCTCTTCTTTACCTATCGAGATCTCCTCATCTCTTTTTCTAAACCCTATTATCCTTTTATATTCCAATTACAAAAAAAAAAAGAAAAAAAAAAGAAGAAGATGAATTTCGTAAAATAATTAATGTTGGTATACACATAGCTTCTCTTTAATAAGAGAATCCAACCACAATGGGGCTTCAGTTTCCCAACCTATCCTTGATGCCATACTAATTGTATCCTTAGCTAGAAGATCTGCTGCGCAATTTGTTTCTCTGGGTACATAATTTGCTTCCCATTTATTAAAAAACCTAAGACAATCAAGACAATCTCTTATAATTGAGTTGTTCTTCCATTTTACTGCTCCCACTTTTCCTTTCATAGAATTTATAACATTGATGCAGTCACCTTCAATTTACATATTTGTAAGTTGTTTCCTCATTGCCATTTGTATTTCCTCAAGTGTTGTCAATACCTACGCCTGCTCAGCATCCTCAGCCACTGCTGGAAATCCCCAGGCTCCATTGAAGTCCCCTGCATCATTTATCATTATAAGTGCTCCGCCCATATATTTATTTTCTTTACAAAACGAAGCATCAAAATTAATCTTAGTATAGCCCTCCAATGGGGTTTTCCATTGCACAGCTGCTCTCTCTCAAATCACTTGTCTCCTTGGTAACAAGTTTTTTGCTCTAACATCATTCCAATCCTGTATTGTTTGCTTAGCCAGCTGCACAATTTTACTGACCTGCAAGGTTACATTATCAAACACAACAGCACACCTCATTTTCCATATTTGCCACAATGTATGGGTTATTGTTATCAGCACAGATTGATTAATAGACAAAATACTACTTGTTACGCTGCTAAACCAAGTTGTTATCCAATCAACCAGACTAGTTCCAGTGACAGAACTGTTAAGGGTATAACCCATATCAATCCAAACTTATTTAGCCACCTCACAATCCAAAAACAGGTGATCCATGGTTTCAGTTTCCTTACTACACATAGGACAACTAGTATCTGCACCTGCAATATGTCTAAAAATCCTATGTCTAACAGGAAGACAACTATGCACACACTTCCACAGAAAGTGTAATATTTTTTGTGGAAGATGTAATTTCCAGAATTTGGTCCATGGAAAATTTATGGGGCCATCAGTAGATGAATTAGAATTACCTGCTATATCAATAACTTTGTAAGCACTCTTAACAGTAAAAATACCATTATCAGCTGGTTTCCAAATCAATCTGTCTTTACCATTAACAGGAATCCTGATTTTATAAATCTCACTAACAGTATTAGAATCAAATAAATCATTAAGAACCTCAAGATTCCACCTATTGGTGTTTGGGTACATTAACTGATCAACAGTTTTCATGTTACTAGAAGCTAGTTTAGAATCTAAATGATGATATATAGTTGGAAATCAAATATCCTTCCATATTTCAATCTTTTTACCATTACCCACCTCCCAAAAGTAATGTTTCTTAACAATTTCTAGGCCTCTACAAATACCCTTCCAGATCCAACTACCATTAGTATTAGTAGCATGGAGAGGATTGTGATTTGGAAAATATTTATGGCTCAAAATCTTAACCCATTCAGCATCTGGTTCTGTTAGCATTCTCCAGGCAAGCTTTGCCAAGAGAGCGTTGTTTAGCTCAACTATTTTCTTAATAAGACCTCATAGAGCTTTGGATTTAGCTACAGAGTCCCAATTTTTAACAAAAGTCCCTTTTCGCTTGGTTTCTTATTCCACCAAAAGTTTCTTTGGATCCCATCAAATTTATCAGTAAGTTTTTTGGGCATAGGGAAAACAGCTAGATGATGTGATGCTGATGAACCTAAGAAAGACTGAACCATAATTGTTCTAGTAGGTAGGTACATATTCTTACCCTTCCAACTAGATAGCCTATCTTGGATCTTATCTGGGAGATGACTAAAGGTTTCAATTTTATTTTGTTGTATAAGAATAGGAATCCCTATGTATTTGTCTTTCAGCCTTAAAGTTTTGATGTTAAGAGTGGCTACAATCTGATTTTTAACAGAATCATCCATCTTAGGACTAAAGGCCATACCTGATTTTCCAAGTTGATAGACTGGCCACTGTACTTACTGAAATTTTGGATGATACTATCCAACTTCCTAGCTGATAGACACATTTATGTGTCTATTTTCATTTCTATTGTGTATATTGTTAGTACCCATTTTTGTACTTATTTTGGTATTTTATCCCTTTGTAGGTGTTATTGGAGAAATAGGCTTTTGCGGCGAAATTGGCTCGAAAAGTTGTTAAAGGCACCTGGGAGGACATTTTCTATTCGGACTCTCATTTTGGATAAGGGGTAACCCATTTCCAAGAAGCTGCTAAGCACAGACCGGGATTGGATAGGGGGACACCTCCTTCACGTTCAAATTCTAAATTTTGGCGGGAAACCAAAACCAAAATATATACACGTTTCTGGCAGTTTTGGTGGTAGTGATTTGGAGGAGTTTGAGGTCGATTAAACCTATGATTTTCATAGGGTAGACTCCTTATTGGTCTAGGAATCTAACATGGGTGTTGAAATCGATTAAACTGGGCTCAATCGACGGATTTTTATCTCAACAGCAAAATATGGAAAGTCACGTGTGTGACCGATTTTAGGAAATTTTAGAGAGATTAAAGTGCTATAAACCTTCCCAAAGCTTGATATCTATCTAAGGAAGAGTTTAGAATCAAAAGGAAAGCTCATAAACGCGTGGAAATCCTAAAACAAGAAATTGCCGCAACTTTGCCGTGAAGAGAAAGGAAGAGATTTTGGAAGATTCTGGAGAGATAAAATCGGTATTTTTGATATAAATAGATTGTTTGGGTCATATAGAAGAGGTGTCGAGAGTTTGGGGGGCTTATAAGGCTTGAGGAGGCGAGAATCAGAGATTTACAGGCCGCTGCTGCTGCTGTTTCTGCTGCTGCCAGGCTTGAAGAACACGAAGAACATTGACCCACGCTGAACAGTCGCAAAGAAGTATCGTTATTCAACATCAGACCACAGTTATCGTTTATAAACAACACTTCATTGTAACGGTGATTACTGTAACGCCAGAAAAGCGTTGCAGATTCGCTGTATTATTATTTTCCTTCAATAAAAACACCTTTTGAGCAATGTTTCTATCTTTTAAGCATGTTTTCACCATGAGGAGCTAAAACCCAACACTGGGATGACGGAGGAAGCCCTATTTCACGCATGTGGTAATTCTAATAATTCTTTTATGACTATTTGCATTGATTTTTAATTGATTTATGATTTTTATTGAATGGGTGTGATATTGTTTGATGATGTATGCTTGGTCAATGTATTTTTGATACATCATGCTTTTGATTTACAGTCATTGCTTTTCAAAAATCTACTTTTGGCAAAGAATAAGAGTCCATATTTTTAATATTTGAGCTATAATTTATTGGAATTATTATTTGAATCACATGAATGGAATTTGGTGGAATCCTGAGTCTCAGTGCTTTTTATAATCTTGACCAAAACATTATTTTGATTTTTCTAGTTTTCTTAATTAAGTCTAATTATTATTCTTCACAAGTCCGAGTTGAAAGAATCTTATTACCACTTTTTTACAACAATGAAAATCACATCACTAGCTCCCTGTATGTTTTCTTTAGCAAAAACCAAACAATCATCTGCAAAAAACAAATGACTAATAGCTGGGCTATTGTTAGTTACTCTAATTCCTTGCAAAAGTCTATCATCTTCAGCTTTTATCAGAAGTCTAGAAAGATAATCCATAACAATGATAAATAAATAAAGAGACAGGGGTTCTCCCTGTCTAAGACCCATTGTAGGTTAGAACACTTCACCTGGTGAGCCATTAAGAAGAACCGAGGCAGAAATAGTAGAGACACGCTCAAAGATCATAGTACACCAATCTTCATTAAAACCCAATTTCTTAAGAATTTCTATCAAGAAACTCCACTCTATTCCGTGAAAGGATTTTAACATGTCTAACTTAATAGCCATTAAAACTTTAGTGGCTTTACACTTCCTCATAGTGTCAACCAGTTCATGAGCTATGACTATATTATCAGTAATCTGCCTAGAAGATAAGAAGCCTGCTTGATATGGACTGATAAACTTATCCATAACCAATTTCAGTCTACTAGCAAAAAACTTACTAATGATCTTATAAGCAACATTACTTAGACTAATGGGCCTAAAATATTGAGGTTTCTTAGGGTTATTACTCTTTGGTATCAAGCTTATAAAAATATGGTTAATCTGTTTTAACATATGCTTTGAGTGAAAAAAAGGCCTGAACCAGTTTAACAGTATCATCACTAACCACATGCCATATTTTCTAATAGAAACCAGGAGGATAACCATCTGGACCAGGGGAGGTCCAAGGTTGCATTTGAAACAACACATTTTTAACCTCATCATGACTAGGAATTCTAGTAAGCATGTCATTCTCTCCTTGAGTAATACAAGGAATAATATCACACAGAAAATCATTAAGATTAGGTGGGTTTGTGGTTTTTCTTATAGTAAGAAAATGATTTCTAAGTTCATTAGCAATACATTTCCTATCAGTATACCACACTCCAGCATCAAATTGGAGAGACCCAATTTGAGTTCTCCTCTTCCTATACTTGACCTTATCATGCAAATACTTTGTATTCCTATCACCAAAATTTAAGGCATTTTCCTTAGCTCTTTGCATATAAAAATCATATTGAACTTGATATCAGTAATCAAGTTTAGTTTCAAGAGATTTAATTCTGTCTCTGCTATCACTATTGCCAGTACTTTGGGCCAGGGAATTAATTTGAGACTGCTCATCTCTGATTTGTGTTTGAAAGTTACCAAAATTTCAATGATTCCAGTCCTTAAGAGTATGTTTAACATTTCTTTGAGACCTAGTAAATTTATAAGCATGAGATCCTCTTTCAGAAGTAGTCCAACTAGATTTAATCACTTCAGCACAAGACACACCAAGAAACCAACATTTATTAAATTTATATGGCTTACTAGTATCATTAGAACCTATATCACAAACCAACAATATTGGACAGTGGTCACTTGCATAAGGAAGAAGATGATAAACCACACAATTAGGGAAAAAATTAAATCAATCACCATTGCAAAGGGCCCTATCAATCCTTTCAAGGATTAAGTTATGGTCACTCCTTTTATTGGGCCAAGTATACGGATTACCAATAAATGGAACATCACTTAAGTTCAAGTTATTTAGGTGATCATTAATGAAATCAAGATCAGCTTGACTAGGAATGTTTCCCCCTAGCTTATCCTTTTTTTTTTGTTATAAAACTAAGGTCTCCTACAATCACCCATGGACAAGTATAGAAACCAGCTAATTTATAAAGAAAATCCCACTGATCTTTGATAGCGACACTATTCAAAGCCCCATACATAAGAAGAACTAGAGATTACTGAGTATGACAAACAATGAAATTATTGGTGGCCTCTATAATGTCTAATTGTATACCATCTTTCCAAAGTAGGAAAATACCTCCCAAAACTCCTATTGGATTAACAAAACAATAGTTCATATACCCAAGGTTTTGAGTATATCTTAACATTTTCCTATCACTATTTTTGGTTTCAATAAGAAAAACTAGATCAGGATCATTGGATTTTATATGGTCCATAAGATGGTACCTAGTATACTTATTTCCAAAACCTTGAACATTCCAAGATATGATCTTCATGTTTTCAAGAGTAATTTCCAAAATTAAGACAGTAGGAAAATCACAACCAAATAACTTAGTCACACCCAGGAGTAATTTAATTTTGTAAAAATGGAAATTATCAAAATTCAAACTAAAACTGAAAATAAATATATAATTAGGGTTTAGAATAAAGATCTGTTGGTAGATTGCAGAATTTCCATGTTGAATCTGTGTAGTCATCGCTAGTAGAGCAGCTTCTGAGCTATCAAATGCCTTTGTAGAGTTTTCCTCCACATAGTTGTGTTGATATTCCATTCTATTTTCTAAGAAAATATCACCATAATCATCAATTTCCTCCGAACCACTATTACCATCTTGAAAAACAGGATTGATATGGGTATTGATTGAGTTTTGATTGCAGAGTGAAGGGTTGCTAGACGGTCCTTCATCTCTAGTTCTTTTGTTTTTCCAGAACTCTTCCTCACCAATCCCTAATTCTGAAATTGAGTCTTCTTAAATGTTGGCTACTGACAAAGTAAGAGTTGTATTACTATTTGCACCCCCATCTATTTCCACACCACTTTCCATCATATCAGCACCCTCATTTGTTATTTAGGCAGCCAAAAAAGCTTTTCCTTCTTCTGTTTGGCTCCACACTGCATACTCTTAATCTGTCATTGCTTCAACCTTCGGTTGTTGTGCCCATCGTTTACATGCTGCATCTACATGATCAACCACCCAACAATCTTTACAGATTTTGTATGGATGCATTTCAAAATGATAAATGACCCACTTCCTTTGACCATTTGGAGTATCAACCCATCCTACCCTTCTCAATGGTTCTCTGAGCTTCACTTCAACATACACAGTATTCGTCACACTACCTCTTGGTAGTCGTCTCCTCCCTTCTGGAACTACCTTTTTCCCAATATCCTTACATATATCAATAATGAGTTTTTCAGTCAGGATTATATTCTCTAGATTTCTGAGTTTGATACTCCAGGTATGATGTTCAAACTTATGCTCCTTAATTGGTATATTAGGGTCATAGCTTATCAGAGCTAGCAAATGACCCATGATATCCCAAGTTTTTGCACGAACCCCATCACGAGATTCTTCATGCTGGAAACGAAACAAAAACAGATTGGAACCTTTTGTAATAATCTCATATCTTCTATAACTTCTCAACGTGAGTTGATTTCCTTCTTCACTTCTTCATGATCGAGTGGCTTATTGAAAATGATTTTTCCCAGCAGAGAAAAAACATAACCATCAGTATCTTCAGCAGCAGTCTGGGCAGAGGCTACAATTCTTCTTAATGGCCTCAGTGTATTAGCACCAATCTTTGTTGATTGCAACCTTGTGTTTAAACCTTCCACTTGATTGTTTCCTTGAGTTGCCATTGCCTCACTATAAAGTTTGAAGAGATGATGAAACTTCTCAAAAGGAGTATTCTGATTTTTACGGCCTGTGTTGTAAGAGGGATACCTAATAGGGTTATACAGGATTTTGAGAGTATGAAAATCTTTTAGATTCCATATTTTTTGGATATTATGCATATAATCCGGGGTGACATTTTTGACTAAATTTTTGAATTTGCAAAGGTGGGAAAGTTTCCTTAGGTGTATGCTACAATTACGGCTTGCATATCTCACCATTTCTTTGAGAGTAAAGGACCGAGTTGGCCTAGTTAGATCTAGAAACTTGAAGAACAATGAATCCGAACTATAATGTTAATCAGAACTCTAAAAACCAAATGGAGGATAACGATTTTTGTGATCAGAAGAATGGAATACCAAGATTCAAACGACTTTTGAATCCACACTATATGAATGATAACGGAATGAACACCACTGCTATTATAAGCATACACTACTGTGACAATCTTCAGAAAAGCTGCTTGAGTTTAACCACTACTAGTTAACCACCACTGGGACTACACAAGAAACAACAATGGAAACCTGCCAAACAAGTTAACACATCATCAGAGAATTATTTTTGAAAATCAAAAAACAGTTTAAACAAGAAAACTTACATAACCTTCTACAAGTGTTCTGAAATTTAACCAGAAATCATTTGGCAATATGATAAAATATCAAAACAATCACAGAGATCAAAATTAAAACATTTAAACCTCATGATCAAACATAAGAATAGTTAGGAGAGGAAAAAGATTAGATTTAAAAAAACTACTGAGTTAACTTAGTTTTACTCCGATTCGCAGAGCTCTCTTTTTGAGGATAGACGTTTCGAATATACAACAACAACAAAAAAAAAAAAAATCGTTCACAGTGCTAGAAAATCCTTCCCATTTTTCTCTGATAAATACCATCTCAAGTCTCTCCACTCACTTTATTCTAATCTATTCCATCACGTCCTCTATCCCACCACCTTTGTCCCACTTTTTCTTTTCTTTTTCATCATTAAATCTCATATTTCCTCCGTCCAGCATATTACTTCTCCACTTTTCGTGCATTATTACTGAATCGCAAGCAAAGCCCATCAGATAAGTCCGTTAGGTAGGGTACAACTACAGCAACAAGCCCGCTATATACATCCGTTTCTTCTGTCACCCGAGCCCATTAAGTCAACAATACACGTCCTTGAATTAAAATAAATTCTTTATTCACGCTTGTTCTGCGTTAAGTGGAAGCGTGAATAAAGAATTGATTGTAAAAGTAGATGAATAGTTAAGAAATCTCAATATTGATTGATAATAATGTGTATATCCTAATACAAAGGGCTTGTCCCCTATTTATAGAGAAGACAATATTAAGACTCAAACTTGGAAAAGAAATCTCTAAAATAAATGTTCTAGAATTAAATAACTTTTTATAATAAATAAATTCTAAAAATAAGAAATACGTACTCTAAATTAATTAAACTCTAGAAATAATAATAAAATACTAATCCTAAATCTAACGGATGTCCCACATCAGACCCGTTATCTTGAAAATAATTCGTCTCGAATTAACAAAATATCGGAAAACGTGAGTTACATCTCTATTATTCAAGAAAATAAGTGTAAGACACGATCATAGAGAATACTCCGGATAGAAAAGTATTATATTCTTCTTCCCTGGATGGTTTTCAACTTGTACTTTCGGATGCTTCTAAGAAGAATTATACAAGGCAGAAACAGAGAAGATATATCAGAGCACTTACATTGAGGAGAACATATTTTAAGTTTACCAAATGGTTTTAATTAGCTGCCACAATCGGTGTTCCCATTCTCACATTTCTGCAGCAACAACGGGAGTTCCCATTCTTATATTTATTAAGCAAGGGAAATAAAAATATCTAACTCAGTTCTAAATGTAATTATCATACCAAGTGCTACAAAGACATGAAATTTTCAACAATTACCAAGTATCCTGCATTATTATAGCTAGTGAGATTGTTCGTGCTACGTAGTAGCTATGGTGAAGAAGCAGGCTGAACATAACAATGGAGAAATTATGAGCAATCATCAAGAAAAAGTAAATGTTCCACTTCACAAGTTATTCTCATTTGCGGAACGATACGATGTATTGATGATGTTCATGGGGACTATCTCAATCTCATCCATTGGAAGTTGTGTTGGCATGCCTATCTCCGTACTACTGAGTGGTCAGTTCATCTACGCCTTCGGAACCTTTGACCCTTCTCCACCAGTGTTCGTTGTGTGCTTAAGATTCCAGCTAAGGAACATCAAGTCCAGGTAAAAGTGACTCCCCGCGCAAAAAAAGATAGGTCCAGCTATCACTGAAGAAACCTGGAAAATACAAAATATGATATCAGAGTAGGCAATTTGTTGTCGTTTGGCCGCATCACTACTCCGTGTCACTCATTAGAACCAAAGAGACTACATGTTAGGGGGCTTGTTACATTAGATGAACAATATTAAATCCCGGAATTAATAAGCATGGTAATCCTAACCTTGAAGGTGGTTTTCGAGGTTAGTTAGACCCATCAATTTCAACAGATATATATGCGCAGGATGAGGCTGGTTTTTACTAGAATACCGTTAATTAACGTGAAAATTGCGAGACAAAGGAACAAGGTTTTTACATTTCGTTAAATGTTCCTTCCCGTTTCGTAATTCCCACTTACTTCAGTGCATGCTTGTAAGTATCCCTGCCAACTGCACTTTGGTCCGGGTGATTCAACGCGCTAGCCAGAGGTAAATTTGTTTTATCCATAAGTTGAGGATGCTTATCACCAAAAGAAAAAAACAAGTTAGATTTCTTTTCTTCTCTAGCAGCTTACTGTAACATGGTCAGTAAAATATATCCATATCTCAGAGCTTTAACGAAAGATCTAAGTAAGACACCAAGTTCACTTCGCTTTCTATATCTCTAACATACAGCCAAACCAGCAATCACATGCATGCCTACAAGGATTCTCTTGTTTAATTGAAACCCTTGTCTGTATTACTTTATATATAGACTAGGTATCACCCCGGCCAACGGCTGGGGTTCAACCTTTACCGATTTAGTTTTGTTGTTTGGTCGGCAAGTTGGTATCCTCCCAAAATATTTTAGTCAACATGTAAGTAATAATATCGTGCTTAGTTAGCCAAGTCGTAGTGGTCGGGACCTACGGTCCGAACATTAGGAACAGCCAAGTGCTTAGCTTAGGCATGCGGTTCTAGTATTTTGCTAATCGAATCAAATTAGCCGGGGCCATGGATTAGAATGTCTAGGGTCCAATGTAGTGTCCACGGGCTCTTAACCTGGAAAAAAATGTCCTTACTCCAAGCTAAAAAAAACTTTATATTTTGCAGCTTACGAAAGATACCGTACTCAGAAGAACCAACATAATCCATCGAATTCCACCAAATTTCAACCAATCTTACAAAATCTGGATGCTTCAACCAATGATTCTCAATCTTGAAGCTTGAATTTCTTATAAATCTAGTAGTTATTTCCAAGAGTAAAGCACTGTGATCAGAAAAAGTTCTTACCAAGGCAGTCTGGTTTGCACTGCTAAACTTAGCATCAAAAGAGGTACAAACCAAAACTCTATCTAATCTTCATAGTAGTGGATCATCCTGCATGTTGCTCCAAGTAAAAGATCCTTCGTTTAATGATAAATCAATCATCTCTTGGTTAGCAATGAAGTTGTTCAAAAAACTCATATTTCTTGTCTTACCACCTGAACTGTTTCTCTCAGCATCACGTCTAACGACATTTAAATCCCCAACCAAACATCATTCTTCAGAAGACCAGTTTCTAATGTCAGCAAGATCACTCCAAAAGTTATCTCTCAAAGTATACTCGTATGAAGAATAAGAATTCGTCAGAATAAACTTAAAACCATTACTTCTTAATCGAAATAGACAAGATATGGAGTTAAAGCCCAATCTTTTATCTAGCATCTCCAAATTAGTATTATCTCACATAATTAACAATCCACCACTATTTCCACCAACTCCTTGAGAAGGAATGAACTCTCATCCGAAATCAGAATCAAACCAAAGTTGTCTTAAAAACCATGAAGAAATTTTTTGTATCTTAGTTTCTTGAATTGCACACACCAAGCATCTATGTGTAGAAATTAAATCATTCACCACTATTTGCTTGTTGTGTGCATTTAGACCCTGATATTCCAGTTAAGGACTTTAGTTCCCATCACCCAACAAATTCTCCCTTGTGTTTACTTCCTCCAGCTCTTTAGAGTTGTTTGAGTCGTCCGTTTCACATCCCTCTTGCACCTTTTTTCCATCTGCAATAGCTATGTATCGATCTCTATATTTTAATAGTATCTCGTCGATTACTTCTTTAGTATCCTTTTCATCCTTGGATTGTATTCCACCCAACCTGCAACATAACCCAAATACTAGCTTGGAAGTTTAAAAAATAACTTCATTTCAGTCAATGTTTAAGTTCTGGATGTCTCCCAGATTGATGACAATTTGATCCTCCACCACAGAAAAGAGATTACCAGTTGGTGATTTGTAGAGATAAGGAACCCATCACCGCATCAGAGGTAGGATTATGAATCACATCTTTCTTTCTTTTTTTCTTCATGCAGAATTAATTGAAGGTCGTCAGAGCATCATGGGGATATAAACCTTTTTTCTACATTATCAACCAAAATGGACCTCTGATCACCTGTAGAAGTAAGAATAGAACTTATATATCTTCTGCTATCTCTAGGGATGAGAGGACCATCCACTAGAATAGCAGAATGTATGGGAACATCGCCACCACCACATGCATCCAGATGACTCAGCAGCTAAAATATTGTCAATTAGTTCCAATTCTTGTTGAGATGGAAACTATATCCCCTCTTCCACCATTATCTAAAGACGGAAATTGATTGACAATGGAAGTTATATTAATTCTATTTTGAGAGAATGAATTTCTTATCCAAATCTCTAACCCCATTAAACTAGGAGAGCCTTATTCATCAATCGAAGGTTATTTATGCCTAAACCACCTATTTTGAAGGGTTTGCAGAGATCCTCCCACTTGATCAAATGTGGACTTTTAGAGCCACCGCTGTCCCATATGAAGTTTCTCATGATCTTCTCTAATATCTCTTTAACTGAAATGAGAGCTAGGTACACTGAAAAATTAAACACGACGACATTGATTAGCACAACTTTCACTAATATGAATCGTCCAGTTCTTGTGAGAAAGGCCTTTTTCCAAGAAGCAAGCTTAGATTCGAATTTTTCCACGATAGAGATATGGCTCTTGATTTTTTTTCCAAGTGGCATACCAAGATATGAGAACGGAAATGATTCAGCTTGCTTTTTTTCCCAAGGAGATAATTTTGTAATCAGACCTACTTGGATTAATTTTATTTTTGAAGGATTTACTCCAAGTCCTGGTACAGTTTCAATGCATTTTAAAATTCTCATGATGTTGTTTAGCTCATCCCATAATAGATTTATAAACAAGACTTAATCATCCGCGTAGTATATGTGGGAAATAGGGGAATTACTTGCTTTCATGAGAAACCATTAAGTAACCTTATGCCAACTTCCTTGTCAATTATCCAGGACAGACCTTCCATGGAAAGAACAAAAATCAATGAAGATAGTGGGCATCCTTGTCGAAGACCACGCGATGCTGAGAAATTGCCAAAAGGATATCCATTTAATAAGAGTGAAAATGTTGGAGAACCAAGGCATAATCTCTACCATGTTAGCCGCATTACGCTTTAAACCCCAATTTGCGCTAGATGTCTTCAAGGAAAGACCAACTAACATTATCAAATGCTTTCTCAAGGTCCACTTTTCAAATCATTCCCGAGATTTTATCTTCAATTCAAGAATCACAATTTCGTTGCAATCAAAATGCCATTAATGATTTGTCTTTCAGAAATAAACCCAGTTTGACTTGGATCCAATAATTGTGTCATCAGCGGTTGATGACGAGAAGATAACACCTTGTCCATAATTTTGTATGTACTGGTGATTTTGCAGGAGAATGCTATGGAGTCAGGGGAAGTACTTCAATGGAGATTTGATTAAAGACCATGAAGCCGAGCAGCTGGAATGTATGGCCTTAAAGAAAAAGCTATCTCATTGGATATAACGCTGGATTATGAGAAAGTAGTTTTTGAATCAGATAATCAATATCTTATTAGTTCAACCAATGAATCAATTCCTATGGTGCATTGGTTAAATCATAGTTTTATTTTAGATACATGATTAGATTTTATGGTCTTGTAATTTTATTAAACGTACTAGGAATGGGGTAGCAGATCATTTAGATAACTTTATGTAACTCCTGAATTTTATCTAATGAATTATATTTTGAATAAAAACAAAAAAGAAGGTTGTCTGAAAGACTAATTACTGTAATTGTTTATAATTCAAGGGCATGCTTGTGGTATTGTCCCAGTGACTATGATCCCTACTTATACACTGGTGCGTTGTGATTGTAGATATATATTGTCCAACTTGTTGATTTAAGTTTTTCTAAGGGATAATTATGTATATTCAGATAAACCTTTATTTATTTTTCTTTGTCGAAGCGAGACTTTGACGGTCAACGACAAGTTTAAGTACCAATCGTTAATATTTGAAACGTTGGGTATCAAATTAAAGTCTTGGATTGGGTAATTGTTGACATTTCTCTCCTAAAAACGCTCTGCAATTATATTTTTTCACTAAGTAGTTATCTTCATCCAAAAGTCAGATATCTTCATCTTCTAAATTCATTTTTTCCTAGATCTTCTACCCGGATCTTGATTTTGTTAAGATTCGGGTAGATTTGTTTAGTGTTCTTTTATATTTTGAATAAATAAGATTGCATTATAGCAATGACCAGTATATTTATATTATATCTTTTAATTCTCATCCGTATGGCAAGTGTATGCCATTACGATTTCTCATACCTCCTGGAGGGTCTTCGTTTTCGTTCAATCTTTCATCCAACCAGTTACGAACGTGATGATCAGAGATTACAGAAGTCAATGTGGAATTTGGGCATATTACTTCTTTTATGGAAGCATCATATCTTTACAGAGAGTATCCAACAAAATGGTGATGAACCGTTAGAAGATTTCAATTACCCTATTGTTCTACATATATTTGGTGCATAATTTTGTTTTCGATTTTTTCGATTCAAGATTATTGTACTAATCATGTAATTCGATTTATGGATGTAATTGAATATTATGTACGTATATCTAATTATCAATAAAGTTTGGGATTTTCATGTTCCTTATTTCTTCAGAAAATAATAAAAAATAAAAATAAAAATTGGCAATTGTTGGGTACCATTCCCTAATTTCTAACCGTAGGATTTTGAGCTCAGATGTGAGTGTGGAGAAATCCTTGCCGCTAATGTAATAAAAATATAAGTATATCTCAGTCGTTGCCGGATACACCGAGCAATGACAAGGTTTAACTATCGCACGTGTGTTTTAACCTCATAAATTACAAACCTAACCTCTAAACTTCCCCGTCACCCGTAAACTTTTTTTTTCTCTCTCGAAAAGAAACAGACTTGAAAATTCGACCCAGATTGGGGCTTTATTTAATCATTCTCGATCAAAATACAATCCGATTTTCTAATCTTTAATGATGGGTTTTTGTAGTTTTTGTTCAAACTCATTACTTTTTCACGAATTAGTTTTTAGAGCTTGGTTAATTCGGTGAATAGATTATTATTTTGATTATTATTATTATTATGAAGTTGGGATTTTTGAGATTATTATTATTGTTATTATGAAATTTGGTTTGGTACATATGAGTTTTTCAGATGGGGAAGGAGCATCTTATCTCCCTGATGATGCTTCTGAACCTTTGGTTTACAGTTGAACAGGTGTCTCCTGGAGAAAATTCTAATAATAAATTTTGTTTGTTATTTTCTTTCTGACAGAAACACAAACATATGTTGTTCATAGGGGTGATGTCCTTCACGTGAAATTCATATGCAATTCATCATGTTGGGGGTATGCTGGCCACCACCCCGAAATCCCCCACGACACACCACATATGATCAGAGATACATTTACTCTGTAAGATTCTCACTTGATTTTCATTTCTTAAACTTTTTTAATCCTCAGTCACTTGGTCAGAAATCTGTGTGCATATTCTTTGTTTCGTGTTGTTGTTGTTGTTGTAATCTTTGGAATAGAGTAGAGTAGAGGGAGATAGAATTTGGAGATGTCTTCGTCTAGGCCAAGTGCGTCATCTTCGAGCAATTCAAGCAGATCGAAACGTAATGCAAGGATCATAGCTCAGACCACAATTGATGCTAAGCTCCAATCTGAGTATGAGGAATCTGGAGGTACTTCTTTTGATTACTCTAGATCAGTCACTCTGGCCTCTAACAAATCTACACCTGATCAAATTCAAAACCAACAACCACCACCTAGGTCCGATAAAGTTACTACAGCATACCTCCACCAGATCCTGAAACTAAAACTAATTCAACCATTTGGTTGTTTACTAGCCATAGATGAAAAAACATTCAAAGTCATCGCTTACAGTGAAAATGCACCTGAAATGTTAACCATGGTTAGTCAGGCTGTCCCAAGTGTAGGCGTTAATCCTGCTCTTGGCATTGGTACTGATCTTAGAACCATTTTCACTACATCAAGTGCTTCTGCACTTTACAAGGCTTTGGGGTTTGGGGAGGTTTCGTTGTTGAATCCAATCTTAGTTCACTGTAAGACGTCTGGTAAGCCCTTCTATGCGATTCTGCATAGAGTCACCGGTAGCTTGATTATCGATTTCGAGCCAGTAAAGCCTTATGAAGTTCCCATGACTGCTGCTGGTGCTCTACAGTCGTACAAGCTTGCCGCCAAAGCAATTGCAAGGTTGCAGTCTCTGCCCAGTGGGAGTATGGAAAGGCTATGTGATACGGTGGTTCAGGAATTGTTTGAGCTGACTGGTTATGATAGAGTGATGGTTTATAAGTTTCACGAGGATGAGCATGGTGAGTTCATCTCTGAGGTTATAAAACCTGGTCTCGATCTCGAACCTTACTTGGGTTTGCATTATCCAGCCACAGACATTCCTCAAGCTTCTCGATTTTTGTTCTTGAAGAACAGAATCCGTATGATATGTGATATCCGTGCAAAGCATGTTAAGGTCATCCAGGATGATAAATTACCATTCGAACTCACCTTGTGTGGTTCGACACTTCGAGCTCCACATAGTTGTCACTTGCAATACATGGAAAACATGGATTCAATCGCGTCTCTGGTTATGGCGGTTGTTATCAATGACGGTGATGACGAAGATCAAAGTGGTTCTGGATCTGCACAACCACAGAAGCGGAAAAGGCTTTGGGGACTTGTTGTGTGTCATAACACAACTCCAAGATTTGTTCCTTTTCCTCTAAGGTATGCATGTGAGTTTCTAACTCAAGTATTTGCCATCCATGTTAGCAAGGAGTTTGAATTAGAAAATCAGATAATCGAAAAGAACATTTTAGGTACCCAGACACTCTTGTGTGATATGTTGATGAGAGATGCACCTTTGGGCATTATATCACAGAACCCTAATATGATGGACCTTGTAAAATGTGATGGCGCTGCACTATTTTACAAAAATAGAATCTGGCGTCTTGGAATGACACCAAGTGATTTCCAGATACACGATATTGCCTCTTGGTTATCCGAGTATCACACGGACTCCACAGGTTTGAGTACAGATAGTTTGTACGATGCGGGATGTCCCGGGGCTCTCTCACTTGGGGACGCAGTTTGCGGGATGGCTGCTGTGAGGATAACTTCAAAAGATATGCTTTTCTGGTTTCGATCTCACACTGCTGCAGAGATTCGATGGGGTGGCGCTAAGCACAAACCAGGCGAGAAGGATGATGAGAGAAAAATGCACCCTAGATCTTCATTCAAGGCATTTCTTGAAGTGGTTAAGACGAGGAGTGCACCTTGGAGGGATTTTGAGATGGATGCAATCCACTCTTTGCAACTTATCCTCAGGAATGCTTTGAATGACATGGATGCCAAGAATGAAAATCCCAGTGTGTTAATCCAGTCGAGGCTCAATGATCTTAAGCTTGAAGGGTTGGAGGAATTGGAGGCGGTGTCAAACGAGATGGTCCGTTTGATTGAGACTGCCACTGTGCCGATCTTGGCTGTTGATGTTGATGGACTAATTAACGGGTGGAATACAAAAATTGCAGATTTGACTGGTCTGGCTGTTGATCAAGTAATTGGGGAGCATTTGCTCACACTTGTGGAAGATTCTTCGGTTAATGCGGTCAAGAAGATGCTGCACTTGGCTCTACAAGGTATGGCGTAGCATATTTTTATTCCATCTTCAACTGCATATGATTATCTACTTAATTTTTTTCCTCCTGGCTGTTGTTTTTCATAGTTTGGTGGTGTTATTAAGATGACTAATTCTTTTATATTTGTTGATCAGGTAAAGAAGAGCAAAATTTTCATTTTGAGATGAAAACTCAAGGTTCTCGGAATGCTAGCGGGCCCGTTAGCTTAGTTGTGAATGCTTGCGCGTGCAAAGATATTTGGAAGAATGTTGTCGGGGTTTGTTTTGTGGCACAAGATGTGACCACTCAAAAGACGGCCATGGACAAGTTCACTCGGATCGAAGGAGATTATAAAACAATTGTGCAGAATCAAAGTGCACTTATACCTGCAATATTTGGCACAGATGAATCTGCCCGGTGCTCTGAGTGGAATCTAGCGATGACCAAGTTGACTGGGTGGAACCGGGATGAAGTGATTGGTAAGATGCTACTAGGAGAGGTTTTTGGTAACCATTCGGTATGCTGTCGTCTCAAGAACCTGGGGGCATTTGTGAACTTCGGGGTCATACTCAGTAATGCAATGATGGGTGAAGAAGCCGAGAGAGTTGAGTTTGGGTTTTTAGCGCGAAATGGTCAGTATATGGATTGCTTGCTCTCCGTTACCAATAAAATGGACGCAGAGGGTACTGTAACTGGACTCGTTTGCTTCCTGCAGACTGCTAGCCAAGAGCTGCAACAAGCACTTCATGTTCAACGTATATCCGAACAAATTGCAGTTAAAAGAGTGAAGGAGTTGACTTATACAAAGAGACAGATAAGAAATCCTCTCTCTGGAATTATCTTTTCCAGGAAAATGATGGAGGGAACTGAATTGGATGATGAACAGAAGCAAATTTTGCATACCAGTATGCATTGCCAACGCCAACTGAAAAAAGTTCTTGACAACACTGATCTTGAGAGCATCATGGATGGGTAAGTGAGAGACTCTAACTTAAGTCACGTCTTTTATTGCACAATTGACATTATTCTGTTACATTTTGTAACTTTATTGTTAGGATGTGGTTGACCTCTAACTTCAAAATTTCATTTAGACGCTAAAACTTAAATTACGGTCGAACGCTTAGTAATTAATACAACAATGCTCTATTGATGGGATTGAACAGATTTCTCATCTAGAAAACAGGTGAATATAAACTTGCTTATCTTTGATTTCTGTCGTCTGATACTAATTGTGTTTCACTGCTATTAACAGTCATTTGGATTTGAAAAAGGCTGATTTCACTCTGCAAGAAGTGTTGCTTACTTCCGTAAGTCAAGTTATGATTAAGAGCAGTGGAAAGGGTATCCGCCTTACTCATAGTACATCGGAGGAGATAATGGCTGAAAGACTCTACGGAGACAGTGTGAGGCTTCAACAGATCCTGGCTGATTTCCTATTGGTTTCTGTGAACTACACTCCAAATGGCGGTCAGCTTAAGATTGCTGTCAGTATGACCAAAGATAGACTGGTAGAAAGGGTTCATCTTGCTCATCTAGAGCTCAGGTATTAAAACTGGCAGACACCTATTTGTTATTTTCTCCGTATTTGCTTTACTTCAATTTTGTATTAAGTCACTCCCTAGTTACTGGAATAAGTATAGTAGAAAGTTACTGGCCTTACTCACTCCAAATATCGCGTCAAGTCAGGACTCCAATTTTTTCATCCGAAGCCTAGTGAATATGTGGATTGAAATAGCTGGCTATTAACTTACACGATGCATATGAAGGGGATGCACCACGTTCGTGTTCGTATATCTCTGCAATTTTTCTATGAAGCTCTCAAACTTTATTTTAACTTTTTGAAGAATCACACATTCGGGAGATGGGGTACCTGAAGAGCTGCTGAGTGAGATGTTTGAAAACCACACTACTGGTCATGAGACAGAAACTCCACCCGTGGTTTCAGAAGAGGGGATTAGCCTGGTGATGAGCCGGAAGTTGTTGAGGCTCATGGACGGTGATGTGCGGTTTCTGAGAGAAGCGGGGAAGTCATCTTTCATTATATCACTTGAGCTTGCTGCTTCGACTCCCAACAAGGAGACCCGGGCTTATGTACCATCTGTGTGTTAGTTTCCAGGGATACTGGTGCAGTGCAGGATAAGGAGATACTGGTGTTGGTTAAGAGTTGCAACATTTCTGCTTCTGTGTTATTAATTATGCGTGTGAATAACTTGTGTGTATAGCTTTATGTGTGTGTGTCATCTGCACGTGTGGTTTATAAATAACACCCGGACAGTATAACCTTACCTCGATATTGAATGTTCAATAAATGAAGGGGTTTTTAATAAAATGCCCACGTTGGGAAATGCAATTAAAAAAATGTTCACGTTTTTTATATTATATATTTAATGCCTATAGTTTGACCTTTTCATCCTTTTTTTTGTTGTTGAAAAAACGGCTAACGGACGTTGATGTGTACGTGGCAATAATTTAGGATTGGGAAAAGGCATTAGAGCCCCTGAATCATGTGACTAGGACCTGGTTAAACCGTGTTAAGTGACCGAGAGATTACCTAGTTAAATAACCTCGTTTGATTAAAGGGCCCTAGAAACTAATTGGGCCTCCACTAGAGGACAAAAAGGGTCACTAAAACCTAATTTGAGTCACCCCTTATCCAATTTTCTTTTAAATGGCTAATCTACCCTTATATAATTAGTGATAATCTTAATTAATTAGAGTTTAACTTCTTCTTTTTTTCAAATTTTTTGTTTGCAATTTTTATTTTATATTTTTTTGTATGAAAAATCGTCATTTGTTTTGAAGTGTTTCAATGACGACTCTAAACAGTCGTTACCCTTTCAATGACGACTCTAAACAGTCATTATTGCCTATAAAAGAGTCGTTATCTTCTTCAAAGAGTCATTAATGGCGGAAATACGTAGCTTGTACGACTGTTTGGAGTCGTCATATACATAATCAATTCCTTGACGACCCTTTGAAAGGGTCGTTATTGTTTTTAAAGCGTTGTCAGGGAATTGATTATGTATATGACGACTGCAAATAGTCGTTATTGTTTTTGAAGTATCGTTACTGGACAGTCGTAATTGTCTAAAAAGAGTCGTTATCTTCGAAGAATCATTAATGGCAGAAATGCATTAAAGGGTCTGTAATAGTATTGAATACGACCATGACGACCCTTAACAGTCGTTATTGTCTTTGAAGGGTCGTTAATTAGAGTCGCTATTTGAAGAATAAAAGAATTAATGAAGAGTAAATTAGTATATTCACTATATTTTATAACACCCCCAAAATATTTTTGATGGGAATAAAATGGCCGAGACCCCTAATTAGTTTCTAGGCCCCCAATCAAACGATGTTAAATAATACGGTTGTAAACCGTTCAAATAACGGATGATTAAAATGGCCCGCCCTTTGGAAGGTGTCCAAGATAGCACCACGTGCTCTCTTTCTTCTCCTGCGCCGGTACTTCTCCGGTCTAGAAATCACTGGCGACAATCCAATTTGGGTTTGCATCTATTGAAAATCAAAAAACATCTACCCAAAATAAAAAATCATCTACCCAACTAATGAATTAGCAACAAAAAAAAAACGTGTTTAAAAATTCCAGCCTAAACAGCTCTGACCACTGCAGTAACATCAGTTCTTCCAACTGGTTTTACAAATTGCTATGCCCACCGGATTGAATATGAACCCGGCCATCAAAATCAATGAAAGCAAAATAGCTATTGTTTCAATCGAACCCATAACTAAATAGATTACGCCCAAGCAAAATAGCTCCGTAACATTTTTATCTCACCGGATGAAGAAGATTCAGTTAGCACTAAGATAAGGGATGGAACCCACAGAAAATATGTTCGATACAAACCACAAGAAATGTGGTGGGGCATAGGGACACGTCCTCCACGCTCCACCTGTTTGTATCGCATGCGGTTAACATTTTCTTTTCTTTTAATACTAGGCCACGGCTCAACCTTTGATCAGTGTCCTATGTCATGTAGACTTCAGTATTAACATAGGATTTTTATCAAGTCGGTTACCTCCTGATATTTATACTTCGTGTGCTTATTAAGAGCCACATGATATTGGTAACTAATTCAATTGTCATCTAGGATATTTACCAACCTAGGTGACCCCACAATATATCCTTATGACTTGCCTTCATAAGTGATGGACTTTATCCAAAAGTGTATGCAAAGAAAATCTTTGATGACTCATGCAGCATAAATCACATTCTCAACATTGAAGCGATCTAAGAAAACTGGAAAGAAATAAAAATTGAAAATTGAGAATTAAGTTAACATCAGAAAGAACAAATTAAAATCAGTGTACACAATGAAAATAAGAACCGATAAAATTAATTTCTTTAGTTAAGAAATCCCCAACTGAAAAATCAAAACTACCTTTTTGTTTATAAATAAAGCTAAGATATCCATTGAGCTACCCTGCTATCCCGTGAAAACAATCTTAGTAATCACCTGAAGGTTTATCCTTCGAGAGAGAATGAGAGAGGTTTCTTCTTAAAAGCTTTCCCAAGACTCTGATCCAAATCCATATCTTATGTTCGATTCCTACTTTTTGAGCATCAAATAATGGAATCACTAATTTTTTCGTCGGAAGCATGTGTAAGGTTTTAGCATGCCCAACCCAAGTAAGAATGCCATCTGTGGGAGTCGAACCCACAGCTACATGGTTGAACACCTTGTGCTCTTCCATTTGAGCCAAGACAGCCGATACCATTTCCAAATTAAGTGGGATATAATATGAAGTAATACAAAGTACATTGAGCATATAGTCGTAAACATTACCCATCTTAAGACCATAGTGCAATGCTTGTTGCACTTCAAATATCTTGGATTTATTAAATTGATACAGATTAGAATGAAGCCTAGAACATCTGCTTACAAATAAAGAAAGAAATGAAATTAAAATAATTGAACACCTTATGTTTCAATATCCTTAAATCTCAACTAGTTGAACAACAATCCCATTAATACGGTATGGTGCTCATTGAAGATGCTAAATGCAGTTTTTTGTCAAAAAATAAAAGACAATTAAATATATGCAACAATTTACCAATACTACAATTCACATAGCGTTTTAGTAAACAAAATTATTTAGCAAACCGTACCTAGATATTGAGTGATACCAATATAACGGATTTATCCCTTTCATCTTTGCCAACTTTGAATAGCTCAGAGAAAACTTGTAATCTGTTCACTGATACGTACATGAGTGCACAATCCTTTGGATCTCTCTTTTTTAGAAATAGCAATCTACTAATCTACATGTTCAAGTCGCCCTGTGTCAGAGAAGAAGGAAGGCTCCTGTAAGTGAAATACTGCAAATTCCTACTGAGAGAGAGTAAAATCAAAAATCAAAATCAAAACCTAGTGGTTATTACCGTTGTCAAAAAAGAATGAATGCTCCTGTAAGTGAAATACTGCAAATTCCTACTGAGAAAGTAAAATCAAAAATCAAAATCAAAACCTAGTGGTTATTCTATGAGCTTGTCACACAAAAATAGCGCGTAAAAATAACGAAACATAAATAAGAAAAGAAAAAACAGAAAGGAAAAAAAAAAGTACTATCAGTAAAATCAGAAAAAACAACAAAACCAAAATAGAATGGAGATTTAATCCAACCCTTACTGAAATACTGAAAATTCCTACCGAGAAAGTAAAATCAAAACAAAACCTAGTAGTGATTGTTACCATTTCTATGAGCTTGTCACATAAAAATAATCAATATAAAAAAGAAAAGGAAAATCATAATTTCTAATCCTATATGAAGTAAAGCTTTTATACAATATGAAGGAAGAAATTGATAAGAAATTCTACTAATACAAAACTGACAAAGTACCTTAAATTCTCACCAACCGTTAACATTGTATAATTCAGCCATGACCACTATAATAAAATCATAAGAAACAGTATACCTTTTGATTGCATCAACCGTCTTCATTCTAGGTTTTATCAAGGCGTTGCACCATTTCTTTGGAAAATCTCAAACGGACCTTGTTCTTACAATTTCTAAAAATAGATTCAGTGGATCACGAAATCAAATTTTTACAGGAGGATATTATTTTCATCGAAATTTATTTTGCTCCATACTTTTTTCCTCAAATATTTGTGTCTCAGAATTCTTTCGAATCCAAATCCTACTTGGTTTCATGCCTCTGTTCTAGACGTTTTCAAACTAAGAGAGAATAAAAGTCTGTCCCATTTAGTCCAGACATTACCAAATATCTCCTCAGAGTAAATGTTTGAGAACAATTTACGCTCGAAATCCAGTACACATCTAAATTAAGCTACAAAACTGAATGTGATCTATTTACCGAATATCTATCTCACTTTTAAGTGAACCAAAGACACCTAAGTAATTTGTAAGACTGGGTTTATTGAACGAATGATCACCGAGGATATCACCAAGTAAATGTTCTCAAACAAATAACATTACATAACTGTTATTGAAGTATCGAGTCGACAAAAGCTGGTAACTGAATAACATTGTCATTTGAGTTCAAACACAGGATAGATTCACAAACGCAAATACTTAGCAACTTCATTACATGGCAAAACATATATACAATGGCCAAAGACACTAAAATATAATCAAGATAACAATTGGTGAATATTCCATTATAATACCCAGTACAACAACATAAGCATTCTCTATGCACTTACGAATAAACCGCGGTCCGCCATACGGATATGTGTGCATTGCAGAATATATCCAGTAACATGTGTCCCTGGAATACACGGCCAAAAATCTCACAGGCTCAGATGCTTCCCACATAAATTTTTTACAGATTTCATATCCCATTATCCTCTATTGATAAATAACAACAACCCTTTTTCTTTGTGTCTTCAGAACTCAAATATAAATGACCAAAAACCTAACCAGAAATCAATCCAGGATAAAATCCATACTTCATGAACTACAGATAAACTATCAAACAATGAATTCGAGACAGAAATTGGAGTTATTGAGTTCACTTATTTAATGGTGTAAAATTCGTCACCCCTGTCGTTGATGTAGTACTAAAGATACATCTTTATCTTCTTCAAGTGATTGATTCTCTAAAGCCTGCTATAAACCCTAGAATTTTTAAGCCTTTGATCAATTCGGTATACAATAAACTGGAAAAACTCGAATTAAGAAATATAAAAAGCTTACCCTCAAATTCAAGAGAAACCTGCTGATTAGCATGTTGAAAGCGAGATTAAGTTTCCATAGCCTGACAACAAATTTAAGAGCGTAAACTCCTGACCAATGAGAAACTATAGATTATCCAAATAACTCAATAGGCAGCAAATTAAAGAAAACTATACCTTTAGGTGCACCAAAGGCAGTAGCAGCAAATCAATTTATATTCTAAGAACAGGTCCATTCTCCCTGTTAGCCTCTTCCAACCCTTAACCAAAACAGAGCTGTGAGCTGTTGGATAGAAAGTGAGAGATAAAAAGCAGTTGAAGTTGAAATTTCACCTCTTTGAAGAAATCGCAGTGGTGGCTGCCTTCAGAGCAAGGCTGTCTACAAATATAATAAACTCATTGCTATGCCATCTATGAGAGTCGAACCCACAACTACATGGTTAAAAACCATGTGCTCTACCAATTGAGCTAAGACAACGGATTAACTTAATTGCATCCTTGTTGCGTAATTTGGCGTGCATCGTCCATGGGATCCAACTTTTGCAGTCAAGTGATACCTATATATAATGAAAGTAGAGTAACTTATTGACAACCTAAGTTATATAAGCAAGGTATCTATAGTGGTTTAGTATATCTGCAAAACACAAATAATCAATTTGAACAAAACAAACATTAAATAGAGAAGATGGGATATATATGGTATACGATGAACAGAGAAGATGAACTGTATATGATGGGAAGAAAAATGTACTTGTGCAGAAGAAAGAATTTTTTTTTGATATATTGTCTGGAAAAAAAAATGATAGGATACCGCAAATTACTCTAAGCACGTACTATCCCTGTAAGTCATATCCAACCTGCAAACAGACCACTTATGTAAAGAAGAAGATAAAAGAAAGAAATTAAGATATTAAGTTGTAAACCCAAATGGTATCACCATTTCGCCCAACCGAACCCAACTGGTACTTCAACTGTACTTATGTACACTCAAGTTTTCCATACGAACCCATGAACATGAACTTCTATACTATCGACAAACCAAAGGGCAAAAGGATAGAATCAAATGCTCATATGAAGGCAGTTTCAAAGTACAGAAGAAAAGGCAAAGGAATAATTTAAAGAATATACCTAGCGACCCATAAAGCGACTTATCCAATATTTCCCTGCATCCAACTTGCCATGCTACGCAAACCCAATAAACCTATAAACAGAAATCAATGCATAGACATTAAACCTACTAAATATTTTCAAAACTTCATTTCGAACCATGAACTTTGGCTCTTTTCAAGAAAAAAAAGTGAAGCAACTACTGATGTACGTTACGGCCACATTAGGTTTAGAGATTTAAAATATAAACGTTCAATTTGTTTTCATTAAGCTTAATTTCCCCCATAATGTTGTATCCTCTTAAGCTATTCGTGTTCCAAGCTAAGAACAATCGAAACACCATGAAAAAAAAAATAGGGCAAGGGAAAGCAATTACCAAAAGGGGTCCAAAACTGAGTAACGTTACAATCTAAAAAAGTCTGACCTCATCAAGCTTTTCAAAACCATATCTTACTTTAAGTGAGTTTCTCTATTCTTTCTTACTGAATTTGAAACCCTTAGGATTGGTCTCCATTTTCTGCAATACTAAAAAAATATACCAACAATATCCACATACTCAAGAAATTACAGAACAACCAATTAAAAAAAAGGAATCTTTCTTTGAATTATCGCTCATTAAAACAGAGAGAAACAAATAAGACGAATAAAAACTTGATGGGAAAACAACAAATTATGACCTTTCACAGTTCCGAACATTATCAGATAAGAAAATATCTTGGTCTGAAAAAGAAATTTTCTTTCATCTTAAATTTAGATGTAGGAATATTAACAAACGTGTATAGATTATTTTCATATGGAAGAGAGGAGTTTCTGGTTAAAAAGTGATACTGATAGTCTAGCCAAGAACAATAAGAAGACCACCTCTATGATAAAAAAATTGAAAGAGATATATAAACATAATGAGAAGACCACCTCTATCTTATACAAATCAGTTGAAAGAACAATAAGCTAAATATCTAGTCTAGACGCACGATGCGCTTGCCATTTCGCTCATCAAACTCAAGTGTCCGACTTTCATGGGATCTCTTCCTTATGGTTTGATCCCATTGAAGGTACTATAATCAAATTCCAGAAATTAGCTTATGACATCTGTAAGAAATTAGTTACTCGTTTCACCACACAATTAATCAAAAAAAAAAAAAAAAAACTGGGGCTTTTCCTTGAGATTCATGGATATATTTTTCCATCTTTCAAATATTTTAACAACACGTAGAGTAATCAAAACATTTCAAGCAGCAGAAGATAAAACGAATAAATATAGAAAGGATTAAAAAGAAGAATCACCATCGCAAATAGTATTGCATTTGAAACAGTTTTGGATTATGGTACACCGCAAAACATACAATGTGACATTGTGACATTCAATTAAGATGAGTATAAACTTGACATTGATGATATTCGAACATCTATAAGGAGGATGATAGAAAGGTGCGCCCTTTCACAACCAAAGGAGAAGAATCTTACTTTAAAATATGAACAGAATAAACTTCCCAGAAACAACTTTCCTTTTCTTTATCTTAGCATGTTAAACGTCTAAAAGTCTCTAGATAGTGGTTAACAATAGTAATTACTGGTTATCTACGCGTGTCTTGGTTCTTCAGTTGTGCGATATGACATCTACGTCTTAGATCAGGTTAATTTATAAGTGAACATCAATGTAAATTAATGAGAATTAATTATGTAAAAGTATATAGAGAGCATGAGAATACCTTTGCTTTATGAGATGTTTTACTACACGGATCGAGCCAAATATTAATTGTAATTTCTCCTATGCAAAAGCAACTTTGCACCACTTCTATGCCTTCTATGAATCCTTAATTAACTTGGCTATCTTCGAAAAAGCTTTAGCAACTGTCGAAGTTGATATCAAAAGTTGACTATCTTTGGAAAAGCTTTAGCAACTGTCGAAGTTGACTATCTTCGTTAGTCAACATCTTATTACACTCAAATTTGTCTAAACCCATTGAACAAAAATATTTTCTATTTGACCTAAAGTATGAAAAAAAAATGTTTGTATATGATCATCTTATGGATTATCAGTAATTTCAGTCCACAAAATGGTGCTCATTATCAGTAAGAGAGAGTATTTGAATAAAACTATAGCAGCATACAAAGGGAATCAAGATATTACCATTAATTTGGAAAAAACTATTGACGCACCCCAACTTAATGCCAAAATGCTTCGAATTTGGAGATGGAAGTTTCTTATATGAGTTCCACGATAACCTGCACAATTGAGGTGTTAAAGTAGTAATTTCAGTCCTAGTTTAGCATGCCAGAGGAACATCGTGACATACCATGACCTCAGGACCTGAGGCATACGAAGGTTTAGGAGAGTTTTTCCATCAAAATACTTTTGATATACAAATTTTTCCCAAACTAAAGCAGATATATTCTGGCGAATCTCAGACCTCATCCTGGTCACTACCAAACCTCCCCATTGTTCTCCAATCTTGAACAAATACTGCAATTAAATATTTTTAAATTAGTTTAAATTGCTAGAAATCAAACAATAATATCATTAGTATGACAATGTAGATTATATCAGCAATGTAGACGGTGTTGTCGGTGGAGATTTAGGTTGGATACGTTATTACCCTGCATTGCTGCAGATTTTTCAATTTCGTTGCAATTGTAGTTCTTTTTTATTTTATTTTATGATTAAACAATGCAACTTATTGAATCCTAGTTTCATAAACATAGAACCCAGAAAGAAATTACAAATTGAACATCGTTTTCCTCTCAAGCATTTTTACAAACAGATAGAGTTCAAAAATATAAGTTTAACTAACATCAGCTGAGTAAATCCTCTGCTAATCTTCATAAAAATGAAGGAAGCAAATCAAAATAGAATGGGAGAGATGTGACAATTCAATTTGTCAGAATTAGGAAAATAGAAATTCGTTATGGAAAAACATATGTACCTGCAGTATGGCTGTGTAATGATGATGATTTAGCTGGTTACGGGGTTGCTGAGTATGTGTATCTTCCTGTGTTTATATTGAATCGGAGCTTAATAGGACGCTGAAATCTGTCCGATGGTGTTGATGATTCAGCCTCTACTTTAACACACTTCCACAATAAACATAACGTACTAACCTGGATCATTGTTGTTTGTAGTAATTCACAAAAGCGATATCAAAAACTTAAATTTCATAGCTTTCTAAATTTTACACAGGAAGATACAACTAAATAAGATTTAAATCCGGTAATAAGCAACTCATCATCATCAGGACTATTAGGAGTAACAACAACAATATTAATGTATCAAAACAACAACAATATTAGCAATAACAACAAAAAACTAATAAGGGGGAAAATACTCTTGAAAACAATATTAATCGGAAATCAATTTGAAATATGAAAAGCAGAGAGAATCAATATTAATTGGAAATAAATTTCAATCTTATAAGTAAATCTAATTCAATTTGAAGAGATTCTTATAAGAACCGTTAGTGGCTGAGAAGTTGGAGTAAAAACCCTAGAAATCCTATTATACCTGGTTTGCCTGATTGTAGTCGGAGCCTATAATGTAAGGTTGATAGTCATGATTTGATGGCATATCTCCTAAATCATTGTAAAGAAAGAAAGACGGGTATCTAAAGGGTTAAGGTTTCATCGATGATCATGCTATCTCTGATTTTTTTTATTTTGAATATTTGTTAGTACAAAAGAGGCTTGTTATACGTTTTATGGCGATCTCCATGTATAGAACAAATTGGTATTTCGATTTGTTAAAACCGTCCGCTTCCCAGCCGACCAATAACTATTCCATCCGGAGCTTTCCGACCTTCGAATCGGGTCTATATTAAACGTCGTCCGTCTGATAGCTTTTGTCATCATGGAGACAAACACCATACCTTTTTATAACAACGATGTAAAACTCTCTATAGCCGTGGATTAATAAACGGATGGTGAAAGATGATATTAAGATTTTGGGCAATTTAGTAATTGCTCCCACTAAAATCTCATCCCTCTATATGAGAAATTGACCAAGTCCACGAGATTTTACTGGTTTAACGGACCCAGATGGAAAAGCAAACGACATGGGCATTAAATATATAATGAAAAAAACGGGAGCATTTTCTTAAATGCATTTCCCCTGGAGCTGTCAATTCTTGACCCGGCTTGCGGGTTGACTCTAACCCGGCCCGTCTTGGCTTGTTGGACAAACGGGCCGGGTTTGACCCTACTAGAAAACAAGTCGGGCTAGGGTTAACCCGCGGGTTACCCGGCAACCCATTGTTTAATTAGGATTAGTTATTTTAGTGATTTTAAGGAAAGTTTAACGCTGGTTTCCCTAAATCATACAAGCGTATTTCATCTAATTTACTCTTTGAATATTTAATATGATTAATAACTAAGACAATCACACTCAGATTCACACAATAGTCTAGATTAGATCTAAAAGGAATTTTGTTTTTACAACCATATATATACAATTAACATATTAATCAAATAAAATTCATGAGCATATCCATAATCATTTACATACATATTATAAAAGTATCAAACCCATATGAATAAAACCGAAAGATCAAATCAAAATTAAAATATCCATCAAGATTTTGATTCATTATCACTACACCATATATGCAATACATATCCATCAAGATCTTGGAAGAGAGAAAAAGGGGAAGGGACTAAGATCTTGAATAATTTTGAGTTAGGACGTTGAATTGGTTTCTTTTTATTTAAACGAAGAAGGCCAACAATAAAAGAAGAACAAAATTTAGATGAAGAACACAGTAAAAAAAGGAAATAGAAGGTGATGTGAAAAACAAATGAGAAACGCGATCTGCTGTTGGGTTTTTATTTTGTGGAAACATCAAGTACAGTGAACAAAAGAGTTTAACGAGGAACGGGCAATTGTTCTCTCGTAGTCCAGTGGTCAGCATGGTATGTGACCACCGAGGTCAGATAGGTTCGATTCTCGTTAACGGTTTTTTTTTTTTTTAAATAAAAAAAAATCTAGATTCTAAATTGATTAAACTCATTAACAAGGACAAGCCAACCCGCAACCCGCCTAGGGCTAGGGTTGGGGTTTTGGGCTTGTACATGAATAGTACTAGAGCTATGGCTGACCCTAACCCGTCCATGACTTGTCAAGTTAGGGTCGGGTTTGTTAGAGCACTGCTCGGTCGAACTCGCAAGCGTTGCTATCTCAAGCTTGTTGTCAAGTTTAGTTGCCAAAACTATAAGTCTTGATTTCTAGTCTACTTATAGCTAAGTCTCGGACTAGGATAGAAAGTGTAGTTGAGCTCTAAACTCCACGGCGTTCATCATACAAAGACGAAGAACTACTCAAGGAACTGGTGGAACTTTTTCGACTAAAAGGTATGTGGAGACTTGAACTTATCTATCACTCAAAAATTCTATCTACTATATCTCTTATCTTGAGACAAAAGTCGTATTACTATATAGACTTCGATTATACACATTTTTTATTTCAAGCCGACTTTATCTCGCTCTCGAAATATGTGTTGGTAAGCTTTCGCTTTGGCATCTTTACAAGTGACGAAAGTCATGTTTATTATTTCAATATCTTGAAAATTGCTTTGATGAAGAATAGTGTGTGAATAACCTCTATTTAACATCCTCTAAGAATATTTCAATGATTGAAATAAAGAGTTTAGAACATGTAACCATCTTTGGATATAAGCATATAATGTGTTCGCGCATTAGTATATAAGTCCAAAACCGGGAACCAAATGTATGTATACTTGTGTGTGTACTAAATGGTTGATAGAGACTGGGTAAGTATGCGTGCCCGTATGCATACTGGCGGAAGTTCACGTCCGTGAATTTCTGCTGAGTTTGGAAATCAAAACCAACTCAATCCGGTTATCTAATTATGCGTACCCGTACGCATACTGGCGGAAAGTTCACGTCCGTGAATTTCTGCTGATCAAGGAGTTTATAAAGATACAAGAAAACTCCAACAATATTCCACATCCGCACTCCCCACAAAAATTTGGCAATTAAGCACAAGTTCAATTAAGAACTCTCCCCCATAAAATGTCATTCCCGAAAGAACAACAAGAATGACCTTACTTTTGCAAGAAAAGAAGGATTTCTTTGGACATTAACAAATTACATGAAACATGAATTTGTATCCAGAAAACTCAATTAAATTAACCACAAGAGAATCCATGATTAATTTAATCGAAAATGCTCAACATAAGAAAACTTACGGAGCCATACAGTATTTTCACATAGAAGTGGATCAGGGAAAGATCAATACTGCGGATTATACAAGATTCATTTTATTTTCATCAATATTTGCATAATGATACCATAGACTTAATCTTTGTTATCAAAAGTTCATTCTATTTTCCATCAATATTTGCATAAAGACATATAATACACTTAACTTTTGACATATATGGGACAATCATAGTTCACGGACGCAAACACTTATATCCCATAACAATTTTTGCAATATATAAAACCAATAAAGATTAATACTGCAAAATCATCTTCCAAATAAACTTTAGAATTTAAATAAATAAATCTAAAAACATTGCAAGATGAAAATCGTTGGCAATAGCTATGTGTACTCATAATAATAGCTATACCCAACCCTAGTTATCCTTCTTAAAACACAAGAATAAATTCTCATAAGAAGTTTCCTACACATTAAGAAAAACAACAAGCTAATAACAAAAAAGACTCCTAAACCAGCAAAACGATCATGAACTGAAATCAAGGAGCTTTTCCGGAACCCTCACGAGTCTTGAGACCTTTGAGCTTGTGATTGACAGCATTCACTGCTTCTTCAGAGAAGATATCCTTATTGAGAAGATCTTTAACATGTGCCTTTATGAGAACAAGGTCAGAGTTAACCTTTTTCAACTTAGTTCTTAACACATCGAGACCCTTTATAGTATCAACGAGTTGCAGTTTTGCTTCCTCAAAGTATTTAAGAAAATCATGAACCACTTCGGCCGAAACCATCTCCTCATTCTCAACATCTTGATGAGAATAGGCATAGTAGTATGAGGCATCACGATTTTGACCATCAACATCTACTAAGGTTCTTTTCTTCCTCCCTTTGGACTCGGAACCAACACCATTTTAAGAAAACCTCTTGCAAAACCACAGGTGCGAGAAGGTGAAGACATTCTTGAACAAAAGAAATCCTAGAGTACGTGTACGTAACTCAATAGGTTTGGTATTTAAATGGTTTCTTAGGGACGGTAACTTTTAGGGTTTCTAAAGACAGTTCTTGACAAGTAAGTCATGGGTACCCGTACGAACACAATCCGAACCTAAAAGAAATATTAAACTAACACTGTAACGTACCCTTTTACAAGGTAAAACAAAACAGTATAATTTTGCTACGTGAAGATTTTCTTTCAAAAAATTTACGCTCAATATATTTTTATATTTCCAAAATTTTTTTTTTTAGAGCACAAGAGTAGCAGGCAACTTAGTTGCAACAAAAACTTCTTTAAAAATAAATACAAAACGAATAGATTCTCGAGACACAAACAATACTTAGGAAAAGATGTCTGTAGACAATAATTTAGCTATGGACGATAAGAAAATAACTCAACTAATAAGAAAGCATTTTACCAATAAGTATACCTGATTATTAGCAACTCTTACTCAACAGGATTTTTATGAGTAAGCATTCAACCCTTGTGATTAATTAGCACAAGTATGAGCTTTATGCTCATCAAATGAATATTCTTCATGGTTATCCTCTTTTTCCTTCTAATTTTTGGAGGAAACTCTTTGTGATGTGAAAAAGTATCATAAAACTTACTATCATCAAAGTATGAGACTAAGTTTGAATCCTTACCAGAAGAAGTTTGTATGCAGGATTTTGACATCCTGTTGATAAGATCCTTGTATCCTTCAATTATCAGATTAAGATTGTCCTTCATATCTCCACTGTTGCTTCCACCCACTGGAAACTTTTTCACATCTTGTACATCATTATTTTCATTTGGTTGAGAAGAACCTTTATGAAATCTTCTTGAATGATTCGTATTAATGCTACAATTGGTTCGAACGTTCGAAGAGCATATTGAACTAACTTTCCTAGAAGAATTCACAGGGTGAGTACTAAGACCAATAGGTTTAGACATCCGAATGTCAGTTACACCTTTGAGTATTAAATCTAAGGTATGCTGGAGACGACCAAAGTGATTGTCATTCAGCTTCGGTTTGCTCTTCCGTTGAACATGTCCTTTTGAATCACAAAAAGACATACTTTCTGATCACAGGAGTGATTAGAGTGTGTAGCATTAGAGACATCGTTAGAAGGTTTCCTCCTTCTATGAGACATGGTAAATCTATGATCAGTGGAAGAACCAAGCACTTCTTTAGTAATAGGAAGGGTTTGCAGTTTGGCTTCTGAAGTTGTTTTCATTAGAGAAACATGATTACAATTAGTCACGTTTTCCAATTTCACAGCAGAGTCAGAAGTAGTTGGTATGACAGACTCCCCAAGACGACTTTTATCTTGAATAGAGAGATTAATCAATAGTCGTTCAATTTCACAGGCATCTTCCTTGAGTTTAGCCTCCTCACGTAGAACCCTTAGTTGGGAATCACGATCTTTTACCATACCAACCATTGTATTGATCTTGTGTTTCAGCCTATTGATTTCAACTTCCTAGATTTTAACAAGTTTTAGAATCGCTGTACTCTCTCGGGCTGTTTCCCTTTCTACTTCAAAATCAGATTCATAAATAAGATAATCGGGGTAACACATATCAATACATGTATGTTTCGTAGGAACAGAATGTTCATCTATATGTGAGATAGACAAGTCTTTCTCTTTAATAGACTTCGTAGAAACAAAACTTTTGTCTCTGGTGATGTGTTTGTCAGAGATAGCACAACTTTCCATAGAGTCAGATTGCTACAAACACAAACTTATGAGGTCTTAAACGTGTTTGCCTGCTCTGATACCAATTGAAAAAGCGGGGATCTAACAACCACACACAATATTTCGTTTAGGCAATCTGTATGGACAAACTCCAATATAATTCCAAGAAAATCAACTAGACAGTCAGACTCAATTAATGGAAATATTACCAAGACACTAGTGGAAAATGGATTTTTAACCACTTCCTGGTTTTCACGAAAACCACTGTTGCTGGGCAACTGTAACTATAGGTGCTGTGAGCCACAGTCGTTTTAATAAAACTTGTCTCTGACACAGTTGTTTTCTTAGGGGGTATTTTTGTAAAAATGCAGAGGTCTAATTAGAGTTGAAAAATGTCTGTGTGAGAGAGTAAGTTCTATAATCCTCTCTCTTATCTTTATCTTTATCTCGATCTGCAGTACTCCTTCGGCCGCCTTCCTTCATTTCTTCTTTTACTTCTCTCTCACAACTTAATCACTCTTTATGTTTCATTCGATTTGTTTTCTCAATCATAGTAGTAAGTCGCTTATGAATTAGGTTTTGATTTTTCTTCTTCTTCGAAGAGATCATCACAAATGTAACTCTCATACGTATCTTGTGAGAAGAAATCTAGGGTTCTTAGAAAGATTTCTCTGTTCTTAGAAAGGAATCTAATTTTCTATAATTGATAGATTTTCCATTATGGGTTTCATTTAGTTTCTGTTTCTGTATCCGATTCTTAGATTTGGGGTTTTTAATGGTCTTTTGAGACTGAGCTTGTTTTGGGGTTTTTCAAAAACCTAGAAATGAGAAAATTTTCTAATGAAATTGATGTAATTTTGGTATTTTGAGATTGATTTTGCTATAAAGCTAATTTTCCTGTGAAATTGATAATAATTTTGGATTTTGTAAAGTTTACATCTTGCGAGTGAAATTGATATGATTTTTGATTTATATGGAGGTTAAATTTGAAGCTCCAAAGTTTTGAGGCTAATTTGAATGTTTTGGAATGGTGCAGGGGTTATGTTGGAATACACAGTTCTGCATTCAAAGATTTTCTATTGAAGCCGAAGCTTCTCAGAGCAGTTGTCGATTTGGGATTTGATCCATCTGAAGGCAATTTTCCAGCACTTTTACTCTTTCACGTTTTTATATAACAAATTTTTATTTGGATTAGCTGTTTCTTTGTGTTGCTTGTATTAAGTTGTGAGCATTTGGTTCAGTAGGCTAGTTTTGATTTAGTCATGTTGGTACTTGAAGTTGAGTAGGTGCTACGGTGGTTGTATTCTACTTTCTTTGTAATTGTAGTTCACATTAGTGGAATTACATTTTGAGGTGTATTATTTGATTTCCAGGTAACACTAGTTTTGCACTCATGTTTTTGAAGACAAAATTTATTGGTTACCATTTACATTAGAGTTTTCGCCTCTCGGAGCTCATATCTTACTCACTAATCAGGTTCTTTTACTTTAATTATTCTGTTGGTTATCTATCAGTTCAACATGAATGCATTGCTCAAGCTATTTTTGGTTATGGATGTTATCTTGCAAGCAAAATCTGGGACGGGAAAAACTGTTGTCTCTGTCCTCTTGACAGTGCAGCAAATTGAGCGTGTTGCTGGACATGTTGTTCTAATTTTGTGTTCACACGACATAGTTGGCTTACCAGGTTTGCATTCATAAGAAACTTTCATATCGCAAACCTTTTTTGATTATTCTACTAATGAAGATTTTGATTATTTTTTGTTGATGCTTATATCTAAACCTCAGATATGCCACCAGTTTGAGTTGTTAAGCAGTTACCCACCTGATACTAAAGTTGTTGTGTTCAATGGTAGTTTCAACATCAAGACACGCAAGGAATACTAAAAAAGAGTGCCTCATGTTGAGTGCAACTTCCCATCAATTTGCACCCATTCTGGAATGTTTCAGGAAGAAAGGTATACATCTTTTTTCTTAGATTTCATCTAATTACTTTAGAGCTTGTTACATTGATGTGTATACATGAAGGTGCAAGTTCCTAGTGAATCTGCTAGTGATTTGGTTGTTGTACAGGTATACTATTGTAGTTTATTCTAAAATAATGGTTCAAATTTTGTGTTAAGGTTTAACAACATAATTCGATATGCCTTTACTGCTAAAATCAAATCACTAAAAAAAGCGAAGGCATACCTGAAATTGGATTTAAAAAAAAATAATATATATTTCATAGGTTGACTATCTATAAAGGTTTCAAGGATGGGCATTAAAGGGTTCTTGTCACTACGGATTTGGTTATTAGAGGAATAGACATTGAATGCGTCAACTGTAATCAATTATGATTTGTTTGATTCTGCTGATACTTACTTGCACAGGGTTTGTTTCTGATATCTTGTTTCTTCATCATGCCTTTAATTTTTTACTTAACATGGGTATTTGTTTCTACGATATTACAGTATTGCATGAGCTCAATTAAACTTAGTAGTATCTCTTTCTTTTTGAAGGTTTGGCAGAGCAGGTCGATTTGGTACGAAAGGGCTTGCAATTTAATTTGTCATTTGTCTGGGTTCAAGAGAGGTTTGAGGTTCAGGGGAGGTTCGAAGTAAGAATAATTACGCTAATATTAGAGACCAGGTAGTTTATCAGTTTTATCAATAATCAACTCTCCGCATCTCTTCTTTATTGTCTTCGTTAACTTAAAAATGGAGAATCCGTGGATTCTTTCTTCTACTAGAATGCAGGTTGACAACATTTCATCGAAACTAAGCCACTGATGTGATTTAACCTTTGTTGTAGTAAAAGGTTCGTTGAGACTTGTGAAAGCAATTGATTTTAGACTTATTTAAACTAAAAATAGAGAAAATTTAATTATAAATTTGATTTCAAGATTGAAAATAACCAAGACACTAGATTCCACTATTACACATGAATGAATGATAATAAAAATTCAAAAACTCTAATTATCTTTAAAATCTCTTATTTCTTAATTCACAAATAATCAGGCATATTCTCAAACATTAATTGTATTCATTAAGCATAGATTATCTAAACAAAGTATAACCTATCTAATTGAATCATAACTAATTAAGAAAATTATGCAAACAATTAAAATTCTGAAAAGCAGTGATTTGAGTGAATTATAAAATGCAAATTAGAGAAAAATAGAATATTTACCAATTATTCATGCATCAATAGCTTCCTCCGTGCCTTGATTATGCGAGAATTAGCTCATCATCATCATGGAAACATGCTCAAAATTCATCTTTATTAATGCTCAAAAATGGTTCACAAATGATGAAATGGGAGAAAAATTATTAAAACCGGGTTTGTAACACTTTTTTTTTTTTTTTACAAACTCAATTGTTACAGGAAACGGTAAGAAATAACCGTCACTAGCACTGTTGAAGAACGACTGTCTTTGAGTGTCTTATGTTCTTCGTAAGTTCTTCACCAGCAGAAAAAATGTTCTTCCTGCAACTTTGATTTTCCGGCTTTCTAATGTTCCAAACTGCTCCCAATTGTCCCTGTTGCACTCTATTACTCCTCCACACATTATATAGCCTCACATCACCGAGAATACTCCTCCATAACTCCAACAAATCTTCCATTACTCGGTAGTGAATGAATATCTTCTCGGGAATATTTTCTTATCTTCTCACGCTGTCAACGATTTCTGAATCTTAATTCACGCTTCTGCAGCGGCTAAGCTCTATCCAAACACGAGCATCACACGTAAACTCACGTTGTAATCCCGCCATTATCTCATCCGCACACGTACTCCCTGTTGTGTAGAAATTCCACGTATTCAACCCAAGTTTTTCGAATATGAAGGACTTACCAGTCCTGTGTGAGTGTAACAGGCTGGAATTAGTCGATTGGAGTGATTGAATCTCGCCACAGCTCCTCCAAATTCAAAACAGAAAACTCCGCAGGTGAAAAATATTCGAACCTGTACTTTCCCGCCAAATTTTCTTAAACCGTGAAGAAGAAGGGTGTCCCCTAACCAAACCGTGGGTGCGAATAACAGGTGCCCAACTAAGGTGCCCCTTATCCAAACTGAGAGTCCGAATAACAAATATCCTCCAGGGGTGCTCCGCATAATTTTTCGAGCCGATTTTTCCAAAAATGTTTATTTCCCAAAATTAGCTACGAACACATAAAACACCATAATAAGTACAAAAATGGGTACTAACAATATACGCAATAGAGATGAAAATAGACACATAAATGCGTCTATCATCCACCCACTAAAATCTTTCAACACCCAGTTGGTTTTCAGAATGCCTTTTTAGTTTAAATGTGTATTTGTTGGCAGATGGTTTACCAGATTCGCATTGTCTTAAATTAAGCACTACCTACTTACACATGCATAGTGAAATGGACTGTTGGTTCCTAGCCGGCATACCATTGGAATTGTTGTGTTTTTTGATCTACCTAGAATATATAATATTCCTATCCTTAAAATTTCTTGTTGTTTCAGTGTTGGAGTTGAACAGAACTCTGAATGGAGAGTAGTTGCAGTGAGGAAATATGATGTTGCAGGGTGGTGAACATATTTGAACAACCACCAATTCAAAGATAAGTTTTCAATTTCTCTTTGTTCAACCCTTTGCTTATAATATCTATATGAAAACTTATGCATTGGGGCTCGACAAGAACTCATGTAGGTAAACATATTTTTTTTTTATATTTGTGCATTTTTGCTAAGATTTATTATAACTTTAGTCAAGCATTGTAGCCAACTGTTTTACATCCCCTATGAGTTTTGATCTTTCTCCATGAACTGATATAGCTCGTAAGCATATAAACATGTATCTATGAGCATTAACCTTGAAACATTTAAACTCTGAAATTGTGTATGTTATTTATAAATATTAAGCTGAAACTGTGTAGGTTCTGAAATTTTTCTTCAACTGAACTGGGTGTGATGCTACAATAGAAAGAACAATAGAATTGGTATAGCAGTCAAAGGTTGCCGTCAGAAAGACTACAAAGAGTCATGGTGAACGGCTACAAAGATTTAAACTAGGTTGAGCATCTTGGATGTCATAGGAAGATTCTCAATGATGAACTGATGGTAGAACCTCAGTCCTGAGTTGAGCCAATTCGTTATCTTAAGCTTGTAATATGAATCTTGGTAAAGGTTTTCCAACTTAGTGTTAGCAGTTTTTTCAAACTTGGAACTTGCAGTATTTTAGTTAGTTGAAATTGTAAACTGAATGCACTTTTCAATACAAATTGATTTTCAAAGTCATTGTCGATTAAATTTTGTTGAGTTCAGTTTTGAAGTCATTATTCATTTAATTGTGATTCAGCTTTTGGTTTTTGATTCAGTTGAATCAGCTTTGGATTCAGCAAAATCAATATAATTTTTTTAAATAAAATATCATCCATAAAAACTACTGTGTCTATCAGTACTAATAAATATGCTGTCAAAGAAAGTGGTTTTTTTAAAGAATTCAACCTTTGTCGGGCACAGTCGTTTTGAGAAAAACCACTTCTAGGTTGCAGCTGATGGACACAATCGTTTTTAGCGATATAACTTCTTGTCCTGACAGTGGTCTAACTTCTATTTTCCACTAGTGAGAGTTGTATCTCTGTTTCTCAATGTAATCAACAAATCAAACAAATAAAATCCGTGAGTCTGATTATTATGAGAAACAACTTGAACCGTACCAAAGACCAATGTTCAAGTGTCAATCAATTTATATCAACAACCAAAGGTTGGATTATCTAATTGATTGAACTACGCACAACCTGTGATATTTCAATTATATAAACAAATATAATGCAGAAAACAAATAACACAGACACCAGAAATTTTGTTAACGAGGAAACCGCAAATGCAGAAAAACCCCAGGACCTATTACAGATTTGAACACCACACTGTATTATGCCACTACAGACACTAGCCTACTCCAAGTTAACTTCGGACTGGAATGTAGTTGAGCCCTAACCAATCTCACACTGATTAAGGTACAATCGCGTTCCTTACGCCTCTAGATCCCAGCAGGATTCTACGCACTTGATTCCCTTAGCTGATCTCACCCACAACTAAGAGTTGGTACGACCCAAAGTCGAAGACTTGATAAACAAATATGTCTCAAACAGAAAAGTCTATTGAATAGATAAATCTGTCTCCCACAGAAATACCTACGAGTTTTTGTTTCGTATTTTTATATGGGTAACCATACCTAAACGTGTACACCTTGTTGGCTCAACAATAGTTAACCGAAGTCATATCAACCTTGTTCATCTTAACATAACTAGTTCAAATGACTCAAATGAAACTAGTTCTAGAGTTGTTCAATTGTTTATATTCTCATAGAAGTATACAAGACATAATTAAAGAAAATTCGATTTTGATTCACTCGAATCAATTCATGAACATTATAACCATGGTTTGCAAAATATTGGATTCCTTATTTTATAAATGTATTAGTTCATGAACAAACCGATTCTAGAACATAACCCACTCAAGTATGCAAACGGGTATGCATACCTAAGTAGCCGGACTTGGTCTGGGTTCGCCAGTATGCGAATGGGTACGCATACTGTCGTACACCACCAAACTCAGTTGAATTCCCGGACTTGAACTTTACGCCGGTACGCATACGGGTATGCATACTAGGTTGCCGGACTTCAACTAACAAACCAGTACGCATACGGGTATGCATACTATGGTTCACGAACTTAGAATAACTTGCAACAGTTAGCATACAAGTACGCATACTGTCCTATATCCAATCATGGTTAATTGTTCTAAACTCCCATTTCAGTTATTGAAACATTCTTAGAAGACGACAATAGCTGTCTTACACAAACTATTAGCTTCACAACAATATTCAAGTGATCAAATGATCAATACGAAACATTCTGAGTCTACACCAAATGACTGTCTCACACAAATCATCATATAAGATGTTACCAGGCGATTTTCACATGATTATCTTTTGACTTTCGTCAAGATTATAAGATGAACTTGGTTAAAGCGAAAGATTACCAACACATATTTCGAGAAATATGTAAGCGAGTTAAACTGAGCTCGAAATATCAAATGTGTATAATCGAAGTCTATATAGCTATATGACTTTTGTCTCAAATAGGAGATATAGTAGAAATAGACTATTGAGTGATAAATGAGTTCGAGTCTCCACATACCTTTTGTTGATGAAGTTCCACAATCTCCCCTTAGTAGTTCTTCGTCTTCAATCGATGAACGCCGTGAAGTCTAAATCTCAACTACACATTCTATCCTAATCCGAGACTTAGCTATAAGTAGACTAGAAATCAAGAATTATAGTTTTGATAACTAAACTTGACAAACAAGCTTGAGATAGCAACACTTTGGAATTCGAACGAGCAGTGCTCTAACAGTAACAACTATGGTTTACGACGTGAATTCCTAGCCGTAAACCTGACATACCACAAAACCTGCAGGTTTTGTCTGTTACGGCTTGGTCGACCTTTCTAATTCCTGGCCGTAACATGGGAACGGTTAGAAATAACATCTGTAATTTGTTAATAGTTGGGAATGACATAGCCGTATATTACTCTGATAACCCATAAAAAAATTGACTCCTGGTTAGGCTATATCCCAGCTGTGTATCTATTTCACGGTTAGGACTCCAAACCGTAATTCTGACACAAAGTAACAACTCTGGTTTACGACGTGAATTCCTAGACGTAAATCTGACACACCACAAAACCTGCAAGTTTATACTTAATTACGGCTTGGTCGACCTATCGATTTCCTAGACGTAAACACCTATAATTTCCTTTTGTACCACATCATATCGGCTATTTTTTTGAATTTTGAAAAATAAATCCGTTTGGAGACTAATCTATAGAAGGTTCTAGCTGTTCAACACTTATTTAAACTTGAAATAACTCCACCTTCATATAACCACCCATTCCAAATCAAAATCACACCTTCTACATCAATAATCTCCACCAAAACCCCTACAAACTCAATGCAATGTACTCAAAGGATAAACCCAACTTTACTTTGGATGAAGACCTATATCTTTGCAAAATAATTGTACTCTGCTATCCAAAGAGGGGAGAAGAACGAAGGAAAGGTGGTTTAGTAAGTCAATCGTATTAGAGTAAGATTTTTGATTTTTTTTGTAGTGAAACAGGTAACAATAATAATCGCGATGGAATTGAATTGTATATTCGATTTTCAGACATACGGAGAAAAGTGGAATAAAATATGTCCTTACTTCGTTTGTGCAAGTAACTTCGACTTAGAGGTGAGACTGACGAAGAAGTCGTATCTCAAGCTAAGAAGGAATGGATAAAATGGAAAGGTAGTAATTTCAACTTCGAAGCTCAATTCGCCGTCATCAAAGTCTTATTGATACATCGAAAGAGATGTTATTAAAAACAACTTTGTAATGGGGATCTATTAAGTATGTAATGGGTTTTATTGTGGTCTAATTAATGAAAGTATTACTACTTTTCAATCATAGTATGTATTCATGTTGAAACTCAAAATTTGTCAACTTACATATTCATTTACGGACGGGAAAATTACCTTCTAAACATGTTAACCCGGCCGTAATACGTACTAAGCTGATTCTGGGAAAAATAACGGCCAGAAGTTCTTCACTTCCAAACCGTTATTCATATCACGATTGGGAGTTCCTCAGTTTCCGGCCGTAATACGTACTAAGCTGATTCTGGGAAAAATAACGGCCAGAAGTTCTTCACTTCCAAACCGTTATTCATATCACGACTGGGAGTTCCTCAGTTTCCAACCGTTTTTGTTTTTTATGGCTGGTTCGACACATTATTCCAGCTGTAACTGGTAAAAACTCAGATTTTTCTCTAATTTTTAACGGATTTGAATCGATAAAATTGCTATTGGGAGTTGATTATAAGGTTTTCCCGAGTATTGTGACGAAGGGTTTCATCATTTATCTTGAAAGTTTTTCAAAAAAAAATCACCAAAATCACTCTTTTTCCTCTTCAAAATCCAAGAAAATGATGTTCTGATTTGAAAAAGATTAATCATTTGATTAGTCTAATCTATTCACTAATACTGATTAGTTACCTTAATCATTTAAATTAGCACTAATAAAATTGAGGGTAGATTAAGTATATTTCTTTATAATTAGGGATCCCAAATCGCCACATGTCAACGCCATAATCACTCTTGTATTTGGTGAAGCCACGTCAGCATTAACTTTCCATGTCATCGCAATCTAATTGGCTAATCCAGCAGTCACTAATCTAATTGCAACTCTTATTGGGAACTCGAAAGGTCACTAGGAACTTTCCACGCAAAAAGGATACGATTCAAACGAATAAGACACGACCTTTCAAGAACACAAATACATAAAAGGTTAGTGTCTGCCTGATAAGGCAGAAGAACATATATTTTTCATAAAGGTATACATTTTTTCAAGTCTGAGGTTTCGTTCTAAGAGCATCTCCAATAGGACATTCTTAAATTCCTATTAACTAGGCCACATAGGATTTATAGAGTTTTTAACCAAAATCCTTCTCCAACAGGAATGTGAGGATTAAATGTGAAGATGACGTGGAAGGTAGTTACACCAACATCCTCAAATTCATCCTCTAGTTTTAGAGATTCTTTTAGAGGATGTAAACATCCTAGTCACTAATATCTATGGTTATTAACAGTTAGATCTTTAGAATCAAGGGTTTATAAAGTTCCTAACAAATGTAAAAATATTTATGGTTGGAGACTATCTTTCTCATATTCCTAAAATTATGGAAAAATTAGACTTTAAGCTTTTAAAGGATGTCTTCTTACATAAATCATATAGGAAGCACATCACAACCCGTTGGAGATGCTCTAAAACCGTTCAGGTAAGTTATGTTCCAAAGTTTGATAAAAGGGTCCAACTGTTTAGTGGAGTAGATGCGCCTTTTGGCAAGTTTTTCTTGAAAACGCAGTTTCAACAGGATAATTCAACGGATACGACTCTTCATGGGAAAATATAAAGTCTAACAAAATCGAATAATTATTTCTCTCATATTCTACGCAAAACTCTCTCACATTTCACGACCAAATTAAAAGGGTCTTGAAAATTGGTGACACTTTTCAGTGCATGAAATATTGAAGTGTAATGAAAGCTTTTCAAAGAAAAAAAAAATGATTTTGTTTGTATCTCCAAGGATCACACATATTTCACACAATTTTAGCACTTCATGAGGATGCACAATCATAATCAAGTACCCAACGGTCCCAACCTACTTACTCTATGCGACGTAGAAGAAGTAACTTATACTGCCATATACATGGTACGTATCTCATAGTATTCATTGAAATTCAGATTTAGCCGTATGGGGTCACATGGCCAACAGTTCCGCACACAAAGGTTCTTCTCAAATTGAAAAATGAGATTATGCTATGAACAAGCAATTACATTTGCCTCACTGCAAGATATTTAACAAAAAAAGGTACACAAATATTCTATTCTCACTGTGTAAGTTGTCCTTACCGTACCAGTCCTCCAAACATTACATTTCGGTGTTGATCGTAACACTTAGTTTTTGGCTTATTTACGTTCTATTTTACTATGGTTCCACGGGAAATTACTATCTTCTTTTGACCGTTGGATCTCGCAATAATCACCGGGTTATGAGCTTGGAAGTATTTAATTTGAAAGAAGGCAGGGAAGTAAGTATATATTAATGGAAGCCAATCAGTTTCTAGAAGATAAAAGGTGATGATGGATGCGAAAATATGGGTGTTATCTCTAGGAGTATGTTCTAGCGAGGTAGTTTTAATTGTTATAAGTAGTGGAATAGTTTGATTTTTCTGATAATTTGTTTGTTGGATGAACACACGCTCTGTTCGATAATTTTGAAATGGACTATGAAAGTAGCCAGTGCAATTTTTTATCATAGTAAAGAATAAGAAGATGCAACTTCTGGATTTATTTTGTATAACAGCAAAATGAGTGTTATTGTTGGCTAGCTGTACAACGAACAATATGCATGACCGGCCCTGTATAAACACTTGGAATGGCTCCTATATTACAACACACAAATTAGTCATTGATTTTGGAGATTTATAATGCTTTTCTGCGATTCCATAACTGCATATTACTTTTTGATAGAAATATGTGTGGATAAAAACATTTTATAGTACTCATCCATAATCATAGGTAATTGTGTAATACAATTACTCGTCCACTTATGTTATCCATCCGGTGCGAATGCACCGGGTTAGGTGCCTGTTACAAAAAAATATTAGGATAAGGGGTCTATGGATTACTATTTCATGACCCTATACGTTTAAAACCCCAATAATAGGATATTTGTAGAAATGTGAAAATGATCAGTGTTGTTTGTCAAGTTTTGGGGTTTATGGTTTACATTTCTATTAGCGAATTCTCGTTGTTTCTAGTGGTCTTAGCTAGTATGACAACTAGTTTCATTGCAAAAACTATGGCTACCATTTGTACATTGGAATGGGCTATGGACAACATCAGAATTTCATAGTTATTTTGCAGTCCAACTCTGCAGCTTTTAATAAACCATAAATTACCTTGGATGATATGGTATACAAGCCTAGGTAGCTAGGCAAATAAAAGTAAAAAATCACCACATTCCGATGTTGTGATGAGTTTTGAACTTAACTAGGCAAATAAAGGTGAAAATCTCTGTACCCCAATATTTTGACGATCTTTGAACTCAGGTTGTTAGTAACATCATCTAATAACTTTACCATTGTATATAAACATCTGCCACTTACCCATGCATGCTTACCTTGAGTGTGATAACTTTTTCAGCTGATGTTTTTGCAAAGGAAAAAAAAAAAGGGTCAATGCAATAGTACGATATAGAGTAGAAATTTCCGATTGGAAATATTTTAGATTTACTTGGTGCATCTTTTGGGTTTGAGTTTTTTCTTCTTCAGTTTCTGAGTCTTTTTTTCCTGGCTAGTTTGGGGCCTAACCAATTTATCTCGGGCCTATGACTACAGGACAAAAAGGGTCATTAAAAGGTAAAAAGGGTAACCCCTTATCCAACTATTTTACATAATGGCTAATTTACCCCTGATTAATTAGTGTTAATCGGGTGATTAATTGATGTTTAGTGATATTGAACTAGAAATCAACTAATCTTGATTCATCATCAAAACATGAATTTTTTTCTTTAAAAAAAAAAAAAATCAAACCGGAATCGGTATATGTTCATGCTCTCATAAACCGATTTTGGGTTGATTTTTTCAATTCACAAAAAAAAACCAGAATCGGTTTTCACACATGTCCACAAAAAACCGATTATTGGAAAAATCAAACATAATTTAAATCATACTCGATCTGAAAATGAATATGATTTCATACTCGATTTCAGTTTGCGTATAAATTCCATACTCATTTTGAGATCGAGTATGAAATCATACTCGTTTTGAAATTGTGTAAAAGTAATCCGATTCTAACAAAAAGATACAGAAAAATTGGGCATTTTTTCTTACAGCAATCGGTTTACTCGATACACATATAAAATCCAATTCTAGCATTATACATCAACAATCAGTTTTTATAAGTGCTAATGTAATCCGATTATGGGCTAAGCAGTTATGAATTCAAATGGTACACAATCGGTTTTTGTGGACACACATGTAATCCGATTCCAACAAAAAATAGTTACAGAAAAACGGTTATCCCTACCGTAACTGAATCGGGCTATGTGGACATTAACATTGACCGATTCTGGTTCAAATTTCTCTAACCAAAAAACATATCCAGGACAATTGGTCTTTATGGGCATGAACATAAACCATTTCTATCTGCAATCGGATCATATGTACATTAACGTTAACCGATTCTGGTAAACCCGAAAATATTTGATTTCAAAATTTTCAAATTTTGAGCGATTGCATGTTACTAAACCTAGTTTAGAGGATTGGGTTGAGAAGAAGAAAAGAAGAATCAGTTGAAGTGGAGATAGAAATGAATTTGATTTTGATTTTAGTTTTTAATTTTATGATTTTAGTTTTATGATTTTGAATTTAGTTTTTAGTTTTATGATTAAGATTTGATAGGACAAATTAGTAGTATTAATATTTGATAGAGGGTAAATTGGTAGTTTCATCTCTTTATAATCCTTTTTTTTCCTGTAGTCATGGGCCGAAAATAATGTTCCTAGGCCCCAAATTAGTTATTATTTTTTTTTGGGCTTATTACAGGCCCAAATTAGCCAGTTTTTTTTGGGGGGCTTATTTCTGTAAGCACTCTTTCGGGAAAAAAAAAGAAGAAGAAAAAACATGTGGAAGAAACAATATTGAGTCAAACAATTTTCTAAAAACAGCACCAGACTACCTATGATTACGGATACAATTATAGGGCATTCTAAAGTTGAATAACACATGCAAAGCAACAACTAACATTGGACTTGGTCACTTGGTCATGGAATTCTTCTCTTATCTCTACAAATTAGGTGCACATTTCAGCATGAAGTAAATATATATAGATAGATATAGATTTGAAAACAAAAACAAAAAAAACAAAAAAAACTTCATCTAATGAAAATGGCACAAAACAATGTCCTCTTAATAATGTTGTTTCTTCATTCTAATCTACTTCTAATTATCCCAGGAGTGATTTCACTTAAGGTAACTCCATTCCCATCAGATCCAGCTGCTCTACATACATGGGAATCGAGTAATATACTTCCGTTTAGCGCACGTGCCAACGATCCAGAACTTGATCCTTCTATCAAACAAGCAGAGAAAAGCCCTGTAAAAATACTGGTAAAAAAAGATGGGTCAGGGCAATTCAAGACTATAACTGAAGCTGTTAATAGTATCCCTGAACGGAACACTAAAAGAACGATTATTGTTATCGGTCCTGGAACTTACGTGGAGAAGATTAAAGTACCAAGATCGAAACCATTCGTTACGTTTTACGGAGAGAAGGCTAATGATATGCCGAAGCTTACATTTAATGGTGATGCAGCCAAGTATGGAACGGTCGACAGCGCAAGTGTCATAACCGAGTCGGATTATTTCATGGGTGTTAATATTATCTTTGAGGTGATGAATTTTTAAAAACACCATTTCTATAATAAATTTTCTTTGTCATGCATAAATTTTCCTTATTGGCCGAATTTACCCCTAGCTTGTTGCATATTGTGACATTTATACTTTAAGATTGTTGCATATTGTGACATTTATACTTTAAGATCAGTTGGCTTGAGGAAAATCCAAATCCATGAAAGGTATACGCTAACCGGGTTGATTATGTTATTTCACTTTTGAATTTCAGAACTCATCGCCTCCGCCTGATGGAGTAAGAAAAGGAGCTCAAGCAGCAGCGATAAGGGTCTCAGGGACCAAGTCTTCCTTCTTCAATTGTAAATTCTACGGGTACCAAGACACTATATGTGATGATAGGGGATTGCATTTTTTCAAGGACTGTTTCATTGAGGGAACAGCTGATTTCATCTTTGGAAGTGGTACATCCCTCTATTTGGTATCTCTATCTAACTCTTAACTCATCTTCACATGCATGGATACGACTCCTGCAACGTACATTAACAACTTAAAATGTTTGATGTCTATGTTCATGTAATTAACATTTGGTGTAGAAAACGACATTACATTCGGTGTCTAAAGATAAAGCTGGAGTGATCACTGCACAAGCAAGGGAGAAAGCAGATGATACTGGATACGTCTTTGTACATGCTACTGTTCAAGGTAGTGGGGTTGGTAATACAGTACTGGGAAGGGCATGGAAGCCATATGCCAAGACTATTTTCGTATACTCATCCATGGACGACTCTGTGAAACCTGAAGGATGGGATAATCATAGAGACAATAAAAACGATAAGTACGTATTTAAATGCCAATTGACAGTTCAAAAAGTTTACATACGTCGAACAATGATTTCCGTAACAATTTGCAAGTGTATAATGCCCTTTTTTCTTCTTGTAGGACTGTGTATTTTGCAGAATACCATTGTACGGGTCCAGGGGCGAGCACATCAGGACGGGCAACATTTACAAAAATGCTAACAGACCAAGAAGCAAAACCATACTTAGACATTGAATATGTCAAGGGTTCGACATGGATTACAGCTCCTCCTGTGGTTTAAATGCAGATTATACTTCTGTAACCTCCACTTCTTGTGTGTTTTTTTTTTTTTGTTTTGCGTGTTCTGTTAATTTGTAACCAGGTCCAAGATGGTTTATCTTCTTGTCATCCAAATAAATAACTGGAAGTGATTTTTATCAATCCATCTCTAATTCACTGAATAGTCAAAGAAACATCCCAGCGGACCCAGCCCTTTAAAGGCTCTTAGAAACAAAAGCTTTAACCCTAGAAAATAAAGCTATAGAGATCTAAAAATCTACGCAAATTAATGAAAATATCTGTACATGCGATAAGCAGCAACAGATTTCTTATTTCCTAACTAAAATAATCAAAACAACAAAAACTACTACGAATTAACCATAACTGCGTTTCTTCCTCCCTTTCCTCTAGGTATGTTTCTGCCATGTTTTTATTCACTGCATCAATAACCTACGTACGCATAAATCCTTACCAATAACTCCTTTGTGATTGATAAACAACAACCTATTATTAGAACACTGTTGAGATTGTTAGTCTCATATTGTCTGGGCAATCTAAGATCATGCCGTTTATAATTCTTAGGGACACTCCGCTCATAGCCAATTGGTTTTGAGTTGGATGCCCATATTCTAACACGGTATCAGAGAAGGCTATTTGCGACGAGTCATTGGACCGCGCCTTTACTCCGGGCCACCCGATTTAATTGTCCACGTGTTAGATCCAACGAGGCTACATGTGACGGGGCGTGTTCAGATTATTAGTCCCATATTGTGTGGGCAATCTAAGATCCTGCTGTTTATAATCCTTAGGGCCACTCCACTCATAGCCGTTTTGAGTTGGATGCCCATATTCTAACAAACACACTTGCATCCAAGTTTAGTAAACCGGCCACGAAAATGGCGATATCTAATCTTATGTCTCTCCAGTTTATAAATAGCTTGTGAAAAAGGATCCTACGTATATTTGGAACAAAATAGACCAAGAAAAATGAAGAACTACGTTGTTCCTGCAACAATTGTAAACACCATTTTTCTTGGTCTTTTAGTTCCTGTTTTTTCATTTTCTTTAGCACCTATCCCAAGCGATCCAGCAAGTTTTAATAGTTGGGCGCATGCAAATCTTGTCTCAGTCAGAAACCGCAGAGGTGATATATCGAATCTTGATCCAGCTCTTGTAACAGCTGAGGAACATGTAGTTATAATCAAAGTTCGTAACGATGGCTCAGGCCAATTCAGAACGGTGACTGATGCCATAAAGTCGATTCCAAAAGCGAATACCCAACGTACAATCGTTTGGATTGGTCCTGGTATTTACAAGGAAAAGATTACGATAGAAAGAGACCAACCATTCGTTACATTATACGGAGATGCAAACGATATGCCGACGCTGACGTTTGATGGAACGTCAAGACAATATGGTACCGTTTTTAGTGGTTCTGTTACAATTTATTCAGAATACTTCATGGCTGTGAATATCATCTTTGAGGTGAGTTTTTCAGGCTTATAATGGTGAGGTTTCCTTCCGTATAACATTTTCTTGCCTAACTTCTGTTTTCATTTGGTAAATTATTAGAATTCATCACCAATGCCAAAAATGGGATCAATGGATGGTCAAGCTGTAGCAATGACAATTGCCGGGGACAAAGCTGCATTCTACAACTGCAGGTTCAAAGGTTTCCAAGACACTCTATGCGATTTACATGGCAATCACTTTTTCAAAGATTGTTATATTGAAGGCATGGCTGACTTCATTTTTGGCGACGGCAAATCAGTATATCTGGTATCTTATCTATCTCTCTATCTCCTTAATTATTTTGCCAAATGGTCATAGATACGAGCTTAGGATCATTGCATTTAATGCGCAGAACACGGAGATACGAGCAGTTTGGGACCAAGGAGGAGTTATAACCGCGCACGGAAGGACATCAGAATCTGAAACAACTGGATTTGCATTCGTACATGGTTCAATTTCTGGTGTCACTACTGGTAAAACATACTTAGGCAGGTTATGGAGAGATTGGGGAAAAGTCGTATTCCTTTACGTAGACATGGGAGCATGCATCCATCCAGAAGGCTGGAGTGACAACGGGAAAACAGCAGTTGATACGACAGTATATTACGGAGAGTACAGGAACAAAGGTCCAGGATCAAACTTATCAGGCCGAGTAAAATACTCCAAGAAATTAAAGGATGCAGAAGCAAGACCATTTTTGGATCTCAATAACCTCAATGCTTCAGCTTGGCTTCTTCCTCCTCCTCACCTCTTATAAAATGTAACCCACGGCTACAAATGATGCATGGAACTTTTTATATCACCTTCGTGGGAATCACGACCTTGCTAATTGCAAGTATATGTCTTTGTTTTGTTAATTGTTTTTTTGAACATAAGAGAAAACGTTAATGTACAAGATTAATCGAAAACAAAGACATTTTGAGCTATCCCTTTTATTTGTTCGCAATTCGCTTTCTCTTATAACGTGTACACTATATATATTTGCCAAACAAGAAGAAAAAAAAAACTTCATCACCAAAAAGAGGTTATGCCAAAATTGGCTAAAGCTTCTAAATAGTACGTCCAACAATACATATGCACATATCGTATAGACTTTGCAATTATTCCAACTTTGTTATTTATCCATGCTGACGGAATATCAAAAGACACAATCGGGGGCTAAAACATGACAACCTGACTCTATGCTTACAGATGATGTTTACCCATAATAATCAAATCCAACTCTATGATTGACATCTCTTAGGTATGCTTACATTGTCACTGATTGTCAAGGTTGTCCCAAGAAAAGATTTTTTCCTACATTTTTCTTACAAATTAAGTATTTCTTCATTTATCTTATATTCTACTATGCTAAGGTTAATAGCAAAAAGAATCACATTGTATGAGAACGTAGATAAGCGGATGACAGCCTTCCCCATCTCTAGTCTCTTCAGAACTACAAACTCCACTCTTTGAAAAAAAAAAAAAAAAAAAAAAACATCATCCATTCATTCGGCATATTAATTTATTTCATTTCATTTGATATTGATCATAATTAATTATATATGTGTGTGCATTAATTATCTAATCTGCTTCAAAAAATAAAAAAATAAAAAATTATCTAATCTTCTGGTAATTGCATGCACAGATGTCTCTGATCTTCCTTCTATACTGCAAGTGTCATATCGGGTAAGTACGTACATTGGCAGCCTGGTAATACACATCCATTGACCCATAAAACAGCTTTTCCAATTTCAGTTACAAAAAAATTCACCAATAAACCGCCAACAAGTTCAAGCAACCTAACTAATTCAGAACCTAATTCAGTTCCAAATCAGTGGACAATGGACACATTCTGAATTTCAGTTTCTCCCCCTATACTTTTATAAATAAATCCCATGAAAAAAAAAAAAGTTCAATTAGCAGAACAACAAAAATGAAGAGCTACATTGTTTTTCTTCCCCTTTTTCTTGTTTTTCACCTACACCTGCTAATTCCTGTCTTCTCAGTTAACATTTCACCAATTCCTGAGAATCCAGCAAGTTTGCGATCTTGGTCGGAAACAAATATAATCCCGTTTAAGGTCCGTTTAGATGAGATAGGAGGACTCGAACAAAGTCTCATAGATGCAGAGAGCCAGGTGCTAGTTATCGTCGTGCGTCAAGACGGATCGGGGCAATTCAAGACTATTACTGAAGCTATAGATAGTATACCATCCGGAAATAACAGACGTGTGGTTATACGGATAGGTCCTGGTGTTTATAAGGAGAAGATAAATATTGATCAGACGAAATCCTTTATTACATTTTTGGGATCGAAACTTCAAATGCCGAAGCTTACGTTTAATGGCACCGCTGCGCAGTATGGTACTGTTGATAGTGCTTCTGTTATCGTCTCGTCTGATAACTTCATGGCTGTCAATGTCATTTTTGAGGTGCGTTAATCCGTTCCTTTTTTCGCTAAGTTTTCGAGTAATACTCAAGAACCGATTGAATTTGGATACGGTAAGTAATGAATTTTTTTTGTTGATATTATTTCAGAATTCATCACCAATGCCTGATGGAATAAGAAAGGGAGCCCAAGCAGTAGCAATGAGAATTTCAGGTGACAGAGCTGCATTCTATAATTGCAAGTTCCTTGGTTTCCAAGACACTTTATGCGACGATAGGGGCAATCATTTTTTCAAGGACTGTTATGTTGAAGGAACCGTGGATTACATTTTTGGTGATGGCAAATCACTCTACTTGGTAAGCATTTGCTCTCGGAACACTTGTTATGATGCCTGTGTTGGCACTTGGAGCACCTAGATAATTTATGCAAACTCGTATATATTTAATGCAGAACACAGAGTTAAGATCGGTGGCGCCTGACGTTGCAGTTATAACAGCACAAGCAAGAACAGAAGAAAAAGACGACAGCGGATTTTCTTTTGTACATTGTTTAGTTTCAGGTCCTGGAAATAGTAAGACATATTTGGGACGAGCATGGAAACAAAGGGCAAAAGTTGTATTCATTTACTCAGACATGGGAACTGTTGTTAATTCCGAAGGATGGAATGATCGAGGAAACATCGATGCCGATAAGTATATACTCAATTCCTCTTTCACAACGTTTTAAATACTTTTTCTTCAGCGTTTGCTAATTACTTCCTCAGAAATGTTTGAGTTGTTAATTACTTATTAATTATGCATGTTTCTGGTGGTGCAGGACTGTATATTATGGAGAATACAAGTGCAAAGGTCCAGGAGCAAACCCAGCAGGACGCGTAAAATATGTAAAGATGTTAACAGATGAAGAAGTAAAGCCTTACTTGGACATCAATTACATCAATGGGTCTTCTTGGCTCCTCCCTCCTCCTAAGTTCAGAGGTTATAAGATTAGACCTTAAAGAATGTGACTAGTACAGTTCTTGATTAAGTTCAAGATTCGCCAGCTGAAATATAGTGTCACTGACGCGTGTGCATCTTGGCTATGCCCTATTCGGACCGGCAAAGCGTTAAAGCAATTTGTGGAATGATGCGTTTTTCTATGTGGTATGTTGTTGTTATGGAAGGAACGAAACCCGAGAATCTTTCCGGAGAAGTATCATCTAAGAAGCTCATTTTGGACACTCATTCCGAAACATCCAGTACAGATAAAACTTGATAATTGTTATGTACGTACTAGGTAGTAAATGGTGTGTTTTTTTTTGTTTTTTTTTACCATCTTTTTGCACCCAAATTTTTAACACGCACCATATGATCGGTTTCGCATATATAACATTAATAAAAAAATGCTTATGTGAGGTGTGCCCTTATGAAAATCACCACAAAACAAACTTCAACTCTTCAAAGGATGACCTTACCATTAGATTTTTGCTGAAGAAGGACTTAAAAGATCGCCTAATTCCGCGTACATATCCCTGCACATGACTGCACTATGAATGTAGTGGGAACAGATTTTGGAGTGCATTAATAGTGCGTTCGAAATATTGATCAGTCAAATGGCCTCATGTTCATGATCAACAGCACTCGACACTATTTAGTCAACGGTCAATAGTACGTTTTTCGAGTGTCTAGTAGGAGTGCACCCGAGTGCTTGGGTCAGTCAACTGGAATAGTCAACGGTCAATGGTACGTTGTGGGACTCAATGAGTCCTCATTTGACAAAAACAGTTGCTAAAAGTCTATTTTCGAGGACAAAAAAGATATAAAACGGTTGCTAAAAGTCCAAAATGTTATTTTTGGAATTTCCGATCAGGAACAATAAGTGCCGAGAATTTTACCCTTTTTAAGTCCTGTTCCGGCAAACAGCTCCCATAGAATTCAAGGCCATAAAAGGGGTGTTTCCCGGTCACAAAATAAGAACCAAAAACAAAGAAGAAAGATAACATATCACATTATAACTTTACGGCAAAAGATGAACATACCTTCAACACAAAATCCATTAATTAAGAAAGTTTGTTCATACAAAGATTTTGAGATAAATGGCAATACAAAATATGAAAATCAATTAGAGGTCAAGGAGACAAGATATACAAACAAACAAACATCGAGACCATTTTGGCCATCAGCTTGGCCATTTGATTCCCCTCTATCAGCTTGGCCATTTTGGCTGAACAGACTACGATGGCCGAAACCTCACCCGGTTGTAGGTGCACAATTGGACCATGTTTTTTGGACAGATTTATGAGAGCATGATGTGGTAATAGACCGAACAATCGGTGCAAGTTCCCTATAAGGGGTAATTTCCATGGCCCTGGAAGAACTTTTGATTTTTGTTTTTTCGTTCTGGAGTATCTCTTTGTTGCTCTGGCCACAAAGAACAATGACAACATGAAAGCCAATAGAAGAGGATAAACCGAGGAAATGATCAGATAGAGTCCCATGGGTGCAACAAGGAGATGTTTTACGTTCAACTTTAGCTCGTATATATATAGAACAAAGTGACGAAATGATAACCAAGTATCTCTTTACGTTCAACTTTAGCTCGTTATTCATGTCCAAAAAGGAGGTATCTATATAGAACAAAGTGACGAAATGAATACATGTGAAGCTCCAAAGGTAAATGCCAAGACTAGCAGAGGTTACAAATTGTATGATCCAACAGCCAGGATTCGTCTGTAGTGCATGAGATGATAACCAAGTGGTTTAGCTAGCCTACACTAGAAGACAAAAAAAAAAAAAAGTAAAATGGAAAACCTTATCCAACTATTTTACTTAATGGCTAAATTATTTATGATTAATTGGTGTTAGTTTGGGTGATTAAGTGATGTTTAATCAAATTAACCCTGAAATCAACCACCGTTAATTCATCATCAAAAGTGGAAAAAAAAATTACTTTTTTTTGAAAAAATTCAATCCGGAATCGGTTGATGTTCGTGCAACAGTAGACCGATTCTGGGTAGAGTTTTTTCAATTGACGAAGAAAACCCAAAATTGGTTCTTATTAATGTACACGTAAACCCATTATAGCAAACAGAGTTTATAAATGTCCACATAACCCGGTTATGTCATACATTCATAAACAAAATATTCATTACATAGTTTAGGAAATTAGCGTATTACATATGTAGGACATTTCAGTATGTGAATTCTTGAATCTCGCACATCAATACATCGTCAGTGAACCTCCGAGCACGACGGTAAAACACCACATATTCGTTGTGGTGAATGAACTTTCCTTCTCCATTATGAATTCGCACTAGACGATTGAATCGTTCCAGCTGAAATTAAAAGAATTACACGTTAGTATGAAAACATTAAACGATGCCATATAGCTATAAAAATATCGGATTACTAACTTTCTCACTAAGAGGAGCTTGTGGATGATGGTCGTACACCATTTTTCTAACTTTAACATCCTCTCGCATTTCTATTTTTACGTACGCGAATCGAAACGCTAAGTCTCTTCATCTATGGTTTTTGGATTCGTGGTGCGCTCATAATAGAACTCTTTCACTCTTTTCCAAAACATTGAATATAGTTCGTTGGGACATTTGTGGAAGGCGGGAATAAACGATTTCACGAGTTGCATATCTTCTTTTGGATCCCATTCCATTTTCTAGGCTCAACGAGTGATGTGGAGTGGCTCAAAAAGGTTTTCCTTATATAGATAATGACTCAACGACCATTTTTTTACGAAATCAATTCACACAATTGGTTTTTAGGAATGTCCACATAGGCCGATTTTGGCCTTGCAAAATCTTAGAAAATCTTCCTCGCCACAATCGGTTTATAATATTGCACATGTAATCCGATCCCGCTGAAAAAAAAAAAAAGGAAAATTGTCACTTTTCCTTACAAGAATTAGATTACATGTTTCAGCACATAGACCGATTCTGAAGGTTGTCATAATTCTGATTTTTTTTCCATAATCAGTCTTTTACTATATCTATATAAATCGATTCTGAACACTTACAAAACAAGTGAATGAAATTCCCAGAATCGGTGTATGTGGTGACTCATAAAACCCAATTCTGAAATTGTAACCCTGCAGAAATGGTAGAATCGGTTTTTATGTAGGTAAACGTAAACCGATGCTGACTAAATAAACTACCAGAATCCTGCATTTTTTCCACACAAATAATTTTTCAAAACTAACCAGATCCATCCATTCATAAACTAGCAAACATAACCTAACATTATTCGACCATAAGTTCAAGACATAAGTTTTGACTCCGTAATTATCCATAGTTAAAGACATAAGTTTGAAAAACAAAGAAAACATTCATTCATCAACATCCCCACCACGTCCACGACCACGTCCAGTACCACGAGAACCTCGTTTAGTACCTTTTTGGAATGGTACTAAACGAGTTGAGAGTTTCTCGTTTAGCACCTCGTCCTCGTTTAGTACCTCGTCCTCGTTTATTCGCGGAATCATGTTGGGCGCTTCTCGATTCAACTTGAGAGTGCCTTTTTGGAAGGACTTTCCTTTTCTTTTTCTTTATCTTCTCTACCAGCGCTTCCCCAAACTTTGCACCCGTATCTACATTCTCCAGACTGTTCAATTCAATAATCTTTTTTTTCATTGGCCACAACATCTTTTCCTTCCCTAATACATAGCCTTGCTTGGTTTATCAAATGCCCGATTCGTCCTCTCTGTTTCCATTTTAAACAACAAACATTCTACAAATCAAGTTAAAACCATTAACAGAACCATAATTAAGAAACAATATGCACCAGGTATTCGAGAGTCGTATCTTTAATTTGTCCTTGATTTGGGGTCTCTCATCTACTTGTATCACACGAGTATGCGAAACAATGAGGTACCATGGCATGTAACCCGAAATTTCCTCATCATCTGTTTTAAAATAGCCATCCATATCATGCTTGTTGTACCTTTTATCTTCCTAATATTCATATGGTGGTAAAGGTTTGTGAACAACCTCAACATCATTATCAAATGACTTGATTTTGGTCTAATCGATTTTAAACTTCTTGTGCTCCTCTAGGATTTTTTGTATGTATCCGCATTGTCTTGCGACTCTCATCTGGTTGTACATTACATATCCTCTTGGGTGAAGCAAAAGGACAAAATAACGTTGTTGTTCGTCGCACCCAACCATCTTTCCTTTAGCCAAATCCTTCTTGTAAGGGTCAAAGACAACATCTTTCACCGTCAAGTTGTCCAATTGGCGTCTCAACCACAGATATTTCTTATCTTGGGACTTCAACTTACCGTTGAAGGTGTACTTGTCCCCATAACACTAACCGTCCCAGTGTTTGTTCTCAAAAGAATTTCAGCAAACATTGGGAAGTGCAAATATATCCACACCTGCAGAAAAACCATATTCCCTCTAAATTGGTTCCTTCGAGCCCTAGAAACTTTTCTCAACTCGTTCAACGAGTGTGAAAGGATGGGATAGCCCCAAGAGTATTCGCGAATCTTGTCAAACGGATGCAACAGATGAATAAAGTTGGCGTTCGCATGGGAACCAGAAACGTATGGGAAGATAACAGGTCCCAAGATGTAGAGGACATATGCATTGGCCGTAGCGAAGATACGTTCATTGCTCACCTCTTCTCCCTCACCACGAAGCTTCCTTGTTTCCATTAAATGGTACCTTAATCTCGCGAGATGCAATATCCTCTGCTTTGCTTCACTTACTCGCATCTCTGACTTTATAGTCTCCTCATCCCAACAGAACACATTCTTAGTGAACTCGTAAATTTTGGCCCACTCAAGCTCATTCACGTAGTCTTTGTACCTCATGTCTTTACCTCTTATGCTTAGACCAGTAATCAACGTCGCATAATTTGGAGTTATCGTCATCTCGCCAACTGGAAGATGGAATGTATCTGTTTCCCCGTAAAATCTCTCGGCAAAGACGGAAACAAGAGGTTTGTCGTAACAACCAACCGAATTGTCAACCGCAGCCAATAACCATGAAGAAGCGACTAGATCGATTACTTTTCCTCCGTTTGATTCTATTGCTTCCAGTGGCCATAAGGTCATCATACTCGCTGAAGTTCCTGGCTTCATACGACAAACGATATCCGCATAAGGTGGAGGTGGTTACTATGGTATGGCAGACGACACATCCGCCCAGCTCTCTTTGTCCCCTCATAACAACAGTCCTGCTCTATTGGGCTGCGAGGAAATATCTTGAGCGGGTTTGGCATGTGGTCCCCTTTCTTCTTTTTTTGGACCATCATTCTTACCATTTTTCGTACCTTGTTGTTGAACTTCTCCTCTACCTCCTTCAACTTCCTTCCCAATTATTTCTTTATCAGCTTCCTTCCCACTTTCTTCTTCGTAAACTTCCTAGCCACTTTCTTCTTCATAAACTTCTTCGTCACCATCGTCGCCACTTTCTTCTTCAGCAGGTGTAACAGAATCAGATTCTTCTTGTGTTTGTTGCTCCTCTTGAGGTGGTTTGTCACTAATGTGGATCCCTTTGGGTTTAGACGCCGAGCCCCTTCGGTGGGAAGCATCCAAATTTTTACCTTCCTTTAGACGAGGTTCCAAACTCTAAGGTAAAGCAAGGTCAGGTTTCTTCATATATTTCTTTTCGTCTTGCCTTTGTTTTCCACTGTTGTCTCTAGAGAGTATAGGGATAAACGATAAACAACAATGGAATCCATAGTATATTTAAGACTTCCAGGTATGGAATCGGTTTACTCGATACACATATAAAGACCGATTCCAAATGTTGCACAACAAAAATCGATTTATATAAGTGCTCATGAAATTCGATTCTACCAAAAAAAAATACATACAAAAAAACTGCGCATTTTTTCCACCAAGAAACGGTTTATGTGGACACACAAATAAACCGATTATGGGATTAACAATTAACTTATGAAAGGTTACACAATCGTTTTATGTGAACACTCATGTAATCTGATTCTAACAAAAAAAAAACTTATAGAAAAACGGTTATCCTTACCATACCAGAATCGGGCTATGTGGGAATAAACATGGACCGATTCTGGTTCAACATTCTCATACTATAAAAAAAATCCAAGACAATCGGTTTATGTGGGCACGAACAAAAACCGTTTCCTATAACAATCGGTTTATAAATATATTGATGTAGACCGATTATGGTAAACCCATAAAACTTTGATTTCAAAATTTTCAATTTTTAAGCGTGTGGGTGCAAAATATCGCACAACTGATAGTAGGGCAAAGATATACATTTGGTAGCAGGCGAATATGTCGCACTCATTATATTTCTGCTGACGAATGATATGACGTCACCAAGTCACACCAAAAGTGTGAAGATCAGCGCGGTAGTTAAAAGATCGGCGCAGCAAATATAAAGCAGGGTGATAATAACGCCCTCCCAGATCCGAAAATAAGGGCTTTATTAGCTGTCCTTCACTATGTAACCCCTATAAAAGGGACAAGAAGCCATTGTAAAAGAGAGAAATCTTTTTGAGAGCTGAGATAAGAATTTTAGGAGAGAGAAAGTTATTTTGTTCTCCAAGTTAGGGGTTTTCATACATCAACTTTGTATTTGGTCTATCTTTTAATGAAATAATTTAGAGTTTTCTTTATGATGTCTTAGATTTATTTGATAGATTAACTTGGGTGTAGATTGTAGGATTTCCTGCAACTACATTTTGGCGCTAGAATACAGCTTGGATGAGTAAGAGCGATGATCCCTGCCTGTGAAATTCTTTAAAAATGGTTTCAAAACAATTGTCAACTTTATATTCAAACTAAAAATTTCATCATTGTTTTCATCAGTTTTGAGAGTTTCTGAGTTCAAGATCTAAAGAAAAGAGTATAAGTTTTCACTTCAGAGAAGGAAATTTTGGTGGTAGCAGCTTTTCTAGATCTCAAAAGGTTATTTCATACTTTGTGAGAAGAGGAAACTATATCAGGAACAGAGATGGTGAGAACAGCATCAAGAGCAGAGCATGTGATAGCAACCAGGAGGAGTAGGCGAATCGCAAGAAGAAGAGGAGGTGAGATTGGTGAATCATCAGCAATGGGCGAAAGAAATAACCAAGTGTAGCAAATCCAATCCCATATCCAACGTGTGCAGGATGGAAATAACAACCGCAATTATGATGAGGTAAGTATGCATACAACCGATAAAAATACAGTGGAAGAAAACGAAGAAAGAACTCAAGAGGAAGGACCGATCGAAGGAAGCGAAGAAAATATGACAATAAGAGAGCTAAGACAACGATTAGCTGAAGAAAGGAGAAGGGAAGAAGAAGCAAGAGCGGATCTAACACGCCAAAAAGCCTAAGGAAGGAAAACAACAGGTTGCATGAGAAAGGATCACGTACAACATCCAGGACAACATGTGCGGCCTCAACATCAAGGACACGCAGGAGCGCGTCACGGCGTAGTCGATCAAATCATAGAGATAACCGCGCAGAAAAACCATTGAATAACAACTTTGTTGAGCATTTTAATATAGGTGATAAAATGCAATAGCAACGCGGTCATAACCGCATAGAACAACATCACATAGAAGGTCGATACGAAACACAAGGCGAAGATAATCGCGCTTATGATGATAAGAAAGGAAATACGGAAGAAGGAAGAAGAATATTGCAAGGGCAAATTCAGATGCCTTATCGAAATCTACATCATCAACGAGTTAAAAATCTTGAGGGCGATAATGAAGCGCAAGTTAACATCAGAAATGAAAGGCGTAGACGCGGTAGGGAAGATGCAGAAGAGTGGGAATTTCAAGAAGCAATGCGTCAAAATAGACAAGACAATAAGGAAAGACAAACGCGGCTTCAAAGACCACTGCAACAAGACTAAAACATTAATCAAAACATATTAAGAGAGTTAGAAGAGATGAGGGCTATGATGACATTTCGAAAGGATGGAGTAAGAAGGCAGCTAGAAGAAGCAATAGAGAAAATGGGAAAATCACCTTTTATGAGGGGAATACAACATGCAGGGATTTCAGTCAAATGCACTTTACCAACATTCACTAGCATTTTCGACGGGACTTCATGTGCAATTCAACACATAAAGGCGTACAACTTATCTCTTTTGCAGTGGGCGCACAATGATGCGGTATTATGCAAACATTTTCCCGCCAGCTTAACAGGAGAAGCTGCAAAATGGTTCGATGGACTACAAGTGGGAACTATTAGATCATTTGATCACCTGCAGAGCATATTTTTGGGAGCATACATTAGCAACAATATGTTATGTCCAACAATATAAATGGTATTCAGCTTGAGGTGAAGAACTAATGAGAGCTTACGTAACTTAACAACGCGCTGGAGGACCATGTACAGTGAAATGGCAGGAAGAGTAGAAGAAAGAAACTTCATCCTAGCTTTCATTAACGCTCTTTTTCCAACTGATCTATTGTACACACAGATATTCAGGTTAAAAGATACAATAACAATGATGGAATTGCGTGAGTATCAAGAGAAATACATAGCTCTTGAGGAAAAACAAAGAGAAATGGAATCATATCCTGTTGTTGTTACAAATGCAAAAGAAGGGAACGCAAGACTACTTCCAAAGACAACAAACGCGATTGCAAGTACCTCCCAAGGAAGTAAGGAGAAAACAACAACAGAGAGTAACCAGAAGCAAGTGGACATGAATAGTAGATATGATCGATAGAGAATATAGAGAAAGGCAATTTAACAATCATGCAGGAAATAACAAAATTGCAAGAATTGATAACCAAGGAGAAGGATATGGTGGTAAAAGAAAGTAATATAATCAAGGACCAGGAGGAGGAAACTATAGGGTCTATGATAAGCACATAAATTCCGCATTTTATACCCACAATTATATTAGCTAGGACTCAATTTTTTAGCTAATAAAGTTGTTTTAGACCCTTTACAGGAATTACGAGGAAATTTATTCACCGGTGGCTGAAACGGCTAAAACTGGACATGAGTGCAGATAACATGAATTTTGGAGATAATGGGCTAGCTGGAATCAAAATTAATCAGCGACGAATATAACAAGGTGTCATAAGCTCCGGTGCCATAGTGAGACCCCACTGTAAACAAAATGGTTAAGCCGTGATCAGTGAACATAAAAACGAAGGTCTTGGTATGTGATACAAATTAATTGACAAGGGAGTGGCATATCTAAATCCTATATATACATTAATGCCGAAATACAAAGGAGAAGGAGGTGCGGCTTTTGTTAGGAGTCTGCTAACAAAATTCAAAAATGAGGTGGAAAAGTCGATGTAGCACATCTCCATTGGATAGTAACATGGTAAATGTGATAGAAAACAAAATATGGATGTTTGACCAAAAATGAATGTGGATATATTGTATCCATGGTAAGATAGTGCACACAAGGAAGTTAAATAAAGGATCTCGTAACATACCACATTTATTAGTATAATTTTATTACCATGAGTGGCGACATATGATGGGGCAAGGAAGAAGGTGTTGTCGGTGAATTAAAGAAAAGAGGAGGCTCTGTTGGGGGTTCTGAGAGGGTACCATTTTGGTTCCGGCAACTGAGAGAAAGAAGCACCACCGTGGAGGCTGTGAAGGGCATAAAACAAGAGGGGAAGAATACAACCATTACCGGGTGACGACGGTGATATCGGTTTAATCTTTTTTTTTTTCTTTTTTTTTTTTGTTCTAATTATTTTATAACTAGGGTTTTATGGAGAAAACTACTTTGAGCATTAGACCAATTGAATTGAAATTAATGTGGTGTTAGGCTATTTTGAATTGAATTGTCAAATTCTAAAATGATGTTCTATTGATTTTCTTAAGAATAAATGTTGTTGCTTCACCAGCTTTGTACGATACAAAAGCCTAAATGCATAAATGTGTTTGGTTTTGCAATTTTATTTGTTAGTATTTGATAATCCATACTTAGGTTAAATCATTTGATGGGTTATGCTTAAACGACACAAATAGTGATTGTGAACTTATAAATTATTTTTGAATAATTCTCTTGTCATTAAAATTTGATAGGCCATGCTTAGGAAATTTTGATGGGATATACTTAGGAGATGCGAGTTTATTATCGAAAATTATACCAATAATAGGTGTTGCGATAGAACAAAGATATAAATACATATTTGGAATTCAAATTCTTCCTGGTACTCAATTAGAAATAGAAGTGGATACCATAGACCCTGGTTATCGTCTCTCTTATTATATTTTGATTAATTTAGTGTTTTTTTTCTTATTTGAAATCATTTTCCAAAATTGAAAAATATTGTTCTTGTTAGTTGATTAAGAATATTGATTATTGGTATTTCCACCGCTCTCTGTGGGTTCGACTCGTATTTGCCGCTTCTACATTGTAGACACCGTGTGATTGCGGCTATTTACATATAGGGTTTTCCTAAATCATATCAGTCTATGAAGAGATAAAAATGCCGCACTTAAACACGACAATAGACAATATATGGGAGGCGGTGATTTTAATGGAAGAAATATCGACACCACCAAATCTTGGAGTAGAGCCACCATCAGGGAGAATGAGCCGAGAATTTTGTGCTTATCATCGCTTTCACGGCCACAATACAAACAACTGTCGAAATGTGCAAAAAATTATATTGTGAATGATTGATCAATGGAAATTAAACCACTTACTGGATGTACCACAACCAAATTTACCACCACCATCAGAAGGACCAGCACCAAGAACGGAGACTGGAAAGAATACATATCTGATTGAAGTAGGGACGAGTGCGAAGAATTTATACTGTAATTCAATAATTCACTCATTCAGAAGCTTAGAAGATTTCCATGACAATGTGTTACGTTGAGTTCATGCACGAAATGATGAAGGAACAGAAATATTCAATTTAGCTAAGATATCACCACTTCAAGATTGGCAGAAGTAACATATCTCATTCAGTGCAGAAGAAGTCTCAGGAGGCGGAGAATTGCACGTCATTCCATTGGTTGTCAAGCTAGAAATTGTTCCAAAGTTGAGGAACGAAGAAGAGAAAGATGATGATGAAGACGCATGGGCGATAAATAGAATCCTCATAGATTCTGGTAGCTCAGTGGATATCTTATTTTACCACGCGTTCAAAACTATGGGCGGTAAAGACTCAGACCTAATTCCTTCGACGTACAAAATTTATGGGTTCAATGGATCGGCAAATAAACCTAAAGGAGAAATTACCATGCGAATCCCACTCAAAAATATAACTACAGGGGTGGTATTTTGTGTAGTCGACGTCGAATCTCCCTACAACGCCTTGATAGGCCGACCTTGGCTACATAGAATATTGGGAGTAGCATCAACCTTCCATCAGTGCATCAAGTTTCCATTACCCCAAGGAATAGGAATAATAAAAGGAGACACAACAGAGGCGAAAAATTGCAATGAAATAGATATCGAGAAAAGTGAAGAGCGTGCAAGTAAGAGAAGAAACTAGAGAGAAGAGATAAAGGAAGAGAAGAGAAAGGAAATATTGATGGTTGACGTTGTGAGTAAGGACGAAGAAATGAATCAAATTTGCACTAAGGCGGCAGCATCAACTTCAGATTGTGAGTATAACAAGAGCGTCAAAGAAGGGGAATTCCAGCCTGGAGAGCTAGTATTACGGGAAATGCCGCCTTATCGGAAAGGTGAAGACAGAAAATTGAAAAAGGCATGGGATGGACCTTACATTATAAAGAAAGTTGTTGAAAATGGAATGTATGAATTGATGGATAGAGAAGGAAACAATGTGGGACGAAAGCTCGACCAGCCTTGGAACCAAATGTATTTGAAGAAATATTACCATTAGACAAGGCGGCAATATTAATATACATGAAGAAATAATTTGTGTGAAAATTTAATGAAGGAAAGGGGTGCAAGAAGCAGATAAGCTATCTTGAGAAGTTGTATGTTAACACTAAGTAGTCATCATGTAGAAGAATAAATAAAGAAAGAAGACATCTGCAATGTATGGATCAGAAATATGAATGAAAATGAAAGATTTATTCTTCTAAATAAAAAGATACTTCATATACAATACAACTAGAAGAAAAAAACAAAAATAAGACCTTATAATAAGACCTTAATATGAGGCAATAAAAGTTAAAACCTCTAACTAGGGAGGCTAGGAATCCAATTGTGGCGTGCACCCTAGTTCGCGTAAATGCAAGAGGCAACAATAAGACCTAACGCGCATCATAATTGGGGAAAACCTAGTAATGCATGGCTCGGGTGAAAGCCATACCATCCCTGGAACCTGAGTCATGGAGAATTGGGGCGAAACAAAAGCCTATCCAGCAGAGACTCCTGGGTTAAAAACCTAAGGTACTAAGTTCTCTCCTAAGGAGTGTAGAAACTCGATCAGGGCGCCGCGGTACATGGTTGAGTCAAGAGTTCCTGGGGCGTTCCCAGCCATTCTTGGCAAGTCTTGACTATGATACACTCGGTCCTCAATACACCCACTTAGGGTGTGATCTCGAAAGAGGTCACGAAAACAACTGATTGTTGGCATAACCGGAGGGGAAGAGCCCACCCTAACCCGGTAGGGGTAAGATTCCTTGAAGGGTCAATCAATGGGGAGATAAGGACGGCACCCTCCATTAAGGAGCTGAATTGTGTCAAAGACGTCAATATCATGGGGCTATGGCTCAAGGGAGAGTGTAGGCCCATCGTATTGACGCGTCAATATATCCTGCAGAGGCAATAATACGAAAGATGATAAGGCGAAATCAATAGGCCATTACTTGAGAGAGTAATGGCTGCTTGCAATTTCGCCGCCCTACCACAAATAATACCTTGGGGAAAGCATAAGACCTATCAACAAGGGTGGGCTAAATAAGACCTCCACTTAGGGAGGCATAATAAGACCTCAAAAGAAACACAAAAGACCTATCAACTGTAAATCACGCTATTTTGCAGGGAACGGTCGATTAAGAGAATGCCTAAAATGAAAGGGCAAACAAATATACACACACAAAAGTGAAAAATAAAAGAGCAAAGAGACAAACAGCCGCTAATTAAAAGAAAGGAAAAAACTGAGGCAGAAGGTAAGGGCGTACTTATTAACAAAAAGGGATGCAAAAAGAAATCTAATAAAGGCGAAATAATACAAGCATAAAATGGAGGTATGAATCTGGTCAATCAAAACGGTTAAAGCGAAAATTACGCATATTAAGTATTTCATGCATATAAATACTCCTATAAATGTTAGCGCATGTCTGCATAATCCATACCATAAAGGCAAAGAACAAAGGTAAGTATGGGAATACAAATGTGGAAGTAGAATGTTATTTGCCTTTATAGATAGAATTACGCATACCTTATTATTAGATGCAATCAATTAATTATGATATTAGAAGAGATAGTCCGGAATGATAGGCCGAGGAATGCTTCCTTTTCAACAACTAGGAGATAGTCCGGATGTTAGAAGACATCTTAGTAGAGATAGTCCGGATGTTATTCCGACTATATCCTAGCTAGGAAGGATGATAGGCCGGAATGCTTCGATTGCAAGGTTTTACTAGGAGATGACGTTGTCACCCAACATAAACTCTTAGTAGCGGACTTTTATATCAAGACTCGCTACCAGCGGAAGAAAACTGCTAACGCACCAAGAACTAAGTGGTGGAACCTAAAGGAAGATACCGCGCGGACATTCAAAGAAAAAGTGCTCTCGGAAGGTGTGCTCTGCGAGAACGGTGTACCAGATCAAATGTTTAAAGAAACGGCTGGCCGAATTAGACAGATAGCAGTGGAAGTGTTGGGACAGGCAACAGGAAGTGGTAAGCGGGATCCAAAAGAATCCTGGTGGTGGTCAGAGGAAGTGCAACAAGCAATCAGACACAAGAAAGATTGTTTCAAGAAGCTACAAGCATCTGAAACCGATGAAAATCTAAGGAATTACAAGATGGCGAAAACTCGGGCAAAAAGAGCGGTAAGTGTGGCAAAGGGTCGGGCTTTTGAGGATTTTTACCGTAAACTGGACACTAGAGAAGGAGAACAAGACATATACAGGATTGCACGGTTGCTCGAACGGAAGACACGTGACCTTGTACAGGTAAAATGTATTAAGGCTTCGGACGACCGAGTACTGGTGGAGTACGCTGAAATCAGGGATCGTTGGAAAGACTACTTCGACAATCTTTTCAATGCAGAAAGCGATACACCACCCTCCACCATTTAGGGCTCTACCGAGAATGTGGAATCGTTCGAGGAGGTAAGGGTCGGTAACATCCACGAGAGTGAAGTCAAGGAGGCCTTGAAAGGGACCAAATTAGGGAAGGCCTTGGGCCCGGATGCAATCCCGATTGTGGTGTGGAAATGCCTGGGAGATGATGGGATAACTTGGCTGACCAAATTATTCAATAACATCTTCCGGTCAAACCGAATGCCGGACGAGTGGCATCGAAGCGTGATCGTCCCGATATTTAAAAACAAGGGAGACATCCAGAACTACTCTAATTATAGGGCAATCAAACTGATGAGCCATACACTAAAGCTGTGGGAATGCGTCATCGATCGGTGGTTACGAAGACAAACCAGCGTCTCACCAAACCAATTTGGTTTTATGCCGGGAAAATCGACCACGTAGGCGATTTTCCTGGTTAGACAACTTATGGAAAGATACAGAGAGCAAAAGCGGGACCTGCACATGGTCTTTATCGACCTGGAGAAGGCTTACGACAGAATACCACGTGAGGTAATATGGTGGGCTCTCGAGCAGAAGAAGGTATCACGGAAGTACATAAACTTAATCAAGGATATGTACGAGGGCGCAGTTATCGGTGTCCGGACGAGCGGCGGAGGATCAAGCGATTTCTCGATTAGGACGGGGCTACACCAGGGATCATCCTTAAGCCCATTTATTTTTGATTTGGTGCTAGATCAAGTTACAAGAGATATTCAAGGTGAGATCCCTTGGTGCATGCTATTTGCAGATGATGTGGCGCTTATCGGCGAATCGAAGAAAGATGTACAGGAAAAACTTGAATTATGGCGCCAAACTCTAGAATCGAAGGGCTTCAAACTTAGTAGAACCAAAACCGAGTATCTGAAATGCAATCTTAGTGACTCCGGGACAGTTGAATGGGACATTTTGCTGGATGGACAACCTTTACCAAGGAAAGAATCCTTTCGCTACCTGGGATCGTGGCTCCAAAGTGATGGAGGAATCGAGGAGGATATTCGACATCGAACTCAATCTGGCTGGGGGAAATGGCGTCTGGCTTCTGGCGTCCTCCGTGACCGCAAAGTTCCGCTAAAGCTTAAGGGTAAGTTTTACAAAACAGCGATCAGGCCTACCATGCTATATGGTGCGGAATGTTGGGCGCCGAACAATCGAGACACTTTGAAGCTCAAGAGTACCGAGATGCGGATGCTGAGGTGGGCATGCAGTCATACGAGGCATGACCGTATCAGGAATGATTACATAAGCAAGAAACTTATGGTAGCGCCAATCAAGGAGATGCTCGCCCAGCATCGGCTGCGCTGGTTTGGGCATCTCCAGCGAAGACCGTATGATGCTCAAGTGCGAGTAGGTTGCATTAGGCGCGCGGAAGGAAGGATGCAGCGTAGAGGCCGACCGAAACTAACTTGGGATGAGTGCATAAAGAAGGACATGTGCAATCGAAATCTCTCAGCAGAGCAGGCGTTGGAAAGACATACATGGAGGGCGGCGATACGCGTGGAAGAGGTAGGTTTCAGGTACGACGACTAACAAACCCCCTTTATTTTCTATATTCCGCGTCAATTTCTATGCCATTAAATCAGCGAACACGTAAAGACAACCCTGCATATTGTGAAGAGGGGAAACCCCTGTAGCGCTGCAGTTGGCAGGATGTGAAGGGGAAATACCTTGTAGCTTCTGCAATAGGGACATGATGTAAGCATATCCGCATTAATGGTCGAGAATTTGTAATTCCATAAAAACGGTGATTACTTACCATCTGGCCCATAAACAATCGCGGCGCAGGTAGCGTCAAGTATTTTGCTTGCCGTATTGCAAGCTGTGCAAGGTTTGACAAGCCTGAGTAAAAACTATGTTATATTATTTGGAGATATTCTCTAGTCGACCCGGTACTTGCTACTGGAAAAGACTTTGGATTTGGATTTGGATTAGAAGAGATAGTGATTCGTTTTCATTAACAATCAAGTGCAGGAAAGAGTACAGAAATTAAACAAGAAAAGACATCCATAGAAGAAGGAAAAGCCCTCCAAGTTTGGGAACATCCAGAAAATTATCCAATAAGAAGGAGTATATACAAATAAGAAAATAGTATGTACATAAAAGGAGAAGACAAAGCTTTACAAACAAAGGGAAAGACGAAAGGAGACAAAGATCTCTAACACATGCGGTTATCTTCGCCTAAGAGCATTCCTAACAACTTTCACCCCAAATCTTCTTCAGTCTCTGAGCCACTTTCTTCTCCGTACTCTTCTTCACTATCAGAGATTTCTATTTCATCATCATTGGGAGGAACTTCAGGAAATTCAAAATCTAGGAAAGGAAGATTGTAATCAGTACAGATATCATTAGCATTCTTTTTAAGATGAGAATTCCAAAGGAGAAGCGCATTCTTCTTGGTATTGGAGACATCAATCACCAACTTTTCCTTAAGCCTACGATACTTGGAATCTCTAGCAGAAAGCCTCAATTTTAAATCGTCAATTTGCTGAAGATGATCTTTTTCAACAGCTACAGAAGAAGACAGAAAAGATTAATGCCGCATGAGAGTAAAAGACTAAAAAGGCTCATGAGAATGAAGAGCGAATTAATTAAAGGATTTTGAGCAACCTTCTTTTTGAGAAATAATAGCCTTAACCACTTCAGCATGATCAGTTTCTAGGATAACATTCGTATCCAAGCCTGCTCTAGCATTATCAATAATCCGTACAGCTCATTCAAACTCGTCATCGCGCTCTATGAGCAGACGAAAGCGTATCATATTTTCGTGAGAAGTCAAGGTGTCAACTTTGCTTTTGGCCTGATCCCTCTCTATTTGAACTTGGAGTATTGCTTCTTGAAATTACTTTAAAGCTTTAGCACCCTTAAGAATCCTATTATCTTTTTCGGTTATTAGAGCGCTCCTTTTTTACTCCAAATTCTTAATTTCTTCCTTGTCTTTATGAAGATGGGATTTAAGGTTGTTATTGACAGATAGCATGGACCTATGATCGAATTTAAGGGTCTCATATCTTTATTTGAGCTCCTCCAAACTAAGAGTTTCTAAGTCATCAACCGAAGAGTTATTCAAGGCGGCATTAAGATGCTCTAAGAGGATAGAGTCTTCGACAGGGTAACTTATTGCTTGATCGGTTAAGTTATAAACCTCTGCAAACACATATCATTAAAGAAAGGCAAAAAAAAATGCGTTGACATCTAAATCAAGAGAGGATTGAAATACATACTAATAAGTTGCTTGTTTCTCTTACGAAGCTCTACTACATAATTGCTGTAAGAAGAAAGATCGCCTTTAATTTTGAGATTCTCCTTCTCAAGACTGCGAATCTTTTCGCGTAAGTCATTGATGACAGCATGAGACATACGAGAGCTATGCATCAACACAAAGTAGGTGGCAATTATGAATAACTGGAATATAATCAAAATCCTAGAAACTGATTAATGCAAGAAAAAGAAATTTACCAAAGACTCAATAGCAAGTTGAAAATCCGGGTTCAAGGCAGAGGCAACTCCGTAAAGAGATTCATGACTTGATAAAGGAGCTTCGCACAGTTTAACGATCGCATCACATGATCGAATCAATGCGAGATTATTGATAGTTGACAATGAGTTGCTGAAGAGATCAGAAAGGATCCCCATAGAAGATGCAGAGGAAGAACTACTAAGGGAAGGCAAGGTATCATCGTAAGAACAAGTGTCCAAAGGAGTAGGCGAAGATCTCTTTCTTTTCTTTAAAGCACCCTCAAAAACAGACTTTGGAATAGTCCCTTTATTTTTACCTTTCGCCTTTGAAGAAAGAAGACCAACTTTAGACGGAGGAAATTCATCGTTGGAATTAGCCGTATCCTCTGGATCAACCTACACGCTCCATGTTAGATAAGAAACAGAGGTAACAATATTGTTAAAACTGAAAAAGCGGGGGTCTAACAACCTCACCCAATATTTCGCTTAGCAATCTGTATGGACTAACTCCAATATACTTTCAAGAGAATCAACTTGACAGTCAGACTCAATCTTAATAAACAGTATATCAAAGAGTTATATCTCAATTTCTCAATTCAATCCGCAATAAAAGAAATAAGAATTTGCGAGCCTGATTAAATACAAGAGAAATTACTTGAACGGTACCAAAGACCAATGTTCAAGGATCAATAAATTTCAATCAACAACCAAAGGTTGGATTTACCAATTGATCGATTCAACGCACAACCTGTGATATTTCAATTATATAACAAAATATAATACGGAAAAGAAATAACACAGACACCAGAAGTTTTGTTAACAAGGAAATTGCAAATGCAGAAAACCCCCGGGACTTAGTCCATATTTGAACACCACACTGTATTAAGCCGCTACAAACACTAGCCTACTACAAAGCTAACTTCGGTCTGGAATGTAGTTGAACCCTAATCAATCTCACACTGATTCAAGGTACAGTCGTGCTCCTTATGTCTCTGATCCTAGCAGGATACTATGCACTTGATTCCCTTAGCTGATCTTACCCCACAACTAAGAGTTGCTACGACCAAAAGTTTAAAACTTGATAAACAAATCTGTATCACACAGAAAAGTCTATTGAATAGATAAATCTTTCTCCCACAGATAAACCTACGAGTTTTTGTTCCGTCTATTGATAAATCAAGGAGAGCAGGAACCAATTAATAACCCGGACTTATATTCCCGAAGAACAGCCTAGTATTATCAATCAACTCACAATAATCTTAATCGATTAACGAAACAAGATATTATGGAATCACAAACGATGATACGAAGGTGTTTGTGACTACTTTTCTATCTTTCCTATCGGAGATATAAATCTCAAGCCAATCTTACGATTGCACTCAAACATGATAGAAACGGAAAGATCAGATGAAGCAACTACAGAGAAAATAGTTGGGTATGGCTTCATAATCCCAATGAAGTCTTTATGTCGTTAACCTACAGGGTTTCGTGAAAAACCTAAGGTTAGGTTAAAGAGGAATCGAATCTAGCTTATACAACTAGTATCACACAGGAGGTGTGAGGATTAGGTTTCCCAGTTGCTAGAGTTCTCCTTTATATAGTCTTCAAATCAGGGTTTGCAATCTAAGTTACCTTGGTAACAAAGCATTCAATATTCACCGTTAGATGAAAACCTGATTAGATTCAAGCTAATATCTTTGAACCGTTAGATCGAACTTAGCTTGTTATACACAAATGAAATGTAACTTCATTTAGGTTTGAGTAACCATACCTAAACGTGTACACTTAGTCGGTTCAATAATAGTTAACCAATGGTTATCCATATGAGCACTTTCATATCAACCTTATTCATCTTTACCATAACTAGTTCAAATGACTCAAATGAACTAGTTAGAGAGTTGTTCAATTGCTTAGATCTTATAAAAGTATACAAGACACAATCGAAGAAATTATAGCCACGGTCTGCAAAGATTGCATTCCTTATTATATAAATTTTTTAGTTCATGAAAAAACCGATTTTAGAAAGTAACCTACTTAGGTATGCAAACGGGTACGCCTACTTAAGTAACCGGATTGAGTTTGTTTTTCACTTCAAACTCCAGCAGAAATTCACGGACGTGAACTTTCCGCCAGTATACGTACGGGTACGCATACTTGCCCGGATTTCAAACAACCGCCAGTATGCGTACGGGTACGCATACTTTGGGTACCCGGTTTTGGACTTTTACACAAATGTGAGAACACACTATGTTTATATCCAAAGATGGTTACATGTTCTAAACTCTCATTTCAATTATTAAAACTTTCTTAGAGGATGTTAAAATAGTCGTTATGCACAAACTATTTTCATCAAAGCGATTTTCAAGTTATTGAAATAATCAACATGACTTTCGTCACGAGTAAAGATGAACTTGGCTAAAGCGAAAGTTTACCAACACATATTTCGAGAAATAGATAAGCGAGATAAACTCGGCTCGAAATAGCAAATGTATATAATTGAAGTCTATATAGCAATACGACTTTTGTCTCAAAATAGGAGATAGAATAGATAGACTTTTGAGTGATGGATAAGTTCAAGTCTCCACATACCTTTTGTTGATTAAGTTCCACAAGATCCGTTGAGTAGTTCTTCGTCTTCATTCGATGAACGCCGTGGAGTCTAAGGCTCAACTACACTTACTATCCTAATCTGAGACTTAGCTATAAGTAGACTAGAAATCAAGACTTATAGTTTTGGCAATGCTCTAACAATCTCCCCCTTTGTCAATTTTAGTGACAAAACTATCAATACATATGGAATACAAAATAAATAAACTTTGTAGCTTCTCATACAAATGCTTGATCTCCTTGGTTCTTCAACATTACTCGAAATCTTCGTCACTTCCAAGTACTCCAATGATTCTAAAGGTATTCAATTCAGCATCATCGTTGTTAAAGATCCGTACCTATAACAATGAGAAAACAATAGCTCTCAATCATTGTTATACAGTGTCATAGTATTATTACACAGTATCAAAGTTCAATTATATCACAACTTCGACAACAATACTATGGTGATATGTATCACTCTCCCTTAGTCAATACTTCATCTCACATGAAAACCACTCCCCCTTACATAATGATCTGAAAACCATATGTATTTGTAGTGTAAACTACACATTAATTCTCCCCATTTTGTCAATAAAATTGGCAAAGGTACGAAAATTAGTGGGATCCTAATGAAATTTCCATAGGGATACTTCATGACCAAAAGAAAAGCACATATCAACTTTTTTAGATGCAATCACATAGCCGAAACTAAATGCATTCATCAAGGAGTGTATAAAGATACAAGATAACCCCTATAATATTCCACAGCCACACTCCCCACAAAGATTTGGCAATTAAGCACAAGTTCAATTAAGAACTCTCCCCCATAAAATGTCATTCCCGAAAGAACAACAAGAGTGACCTTACTTTCACAAGAAAAGAAGGATTTCTTTGGACATTAACAAATCACATAAGAATATGAATTTGTATACAAAATTCTCAATTAAATTAACCACAAGAGAACCCATGATTAATTTAATCGGAAATGCTCACATAAGAGAACTTACGGATCCGCATAGTATTTACATTAAAATATGGATCAGGGAAGATCAATACTGCGGAATAAACAAAGATTCATTATATTTTTCATCACTATTTGCACAATGACATATAATAGACTTTAATCTTTGTAAACAGAAGTTCATCCTATCTTCCATCACTATTTGCATAATGACATAATAGGCTTAACTTTTGTTTGTAAAAATTTCATTCAATCTTTTATCAATACTTGCATACTGACATATGAAAGACTTAACTTTTGACCACATATGGGACAATCAAGATTCACGGACGTAAACACACATATCCCTTAGCAAGTTGCAATATATAAAACCATAAAGATTAATACTGCAAAATCATCTTCCAAATAAACTTTAGAATTTAAATAAATAAATCTAAAAACATTGCAAGATGAAAATCGTTGGAAATAGCTATGTGTACTCACAATAACGGCTATTCCAAACCCTAGTTATCCTTCTTAAACCATAAGAATAAATTCTCATAAGAAGTTTCCTAGACAAAATAGATAAAGCATGGAAGTCTAATCATCATCTTCATCATCGGAGACCATAAATGTTGCACGAACCTTATCCATGTCTTCCTTGATTTCAGGAAACTTAGTGGCAATCACATTTAATTGTTCTTGCACACACCTTATCTTAGCATCAATTTTACAAACACCCTTGTGAATTTGACGAAGAAGCTTCACGGAGGAAGAATCAAATGAGTCAACAAGCGTGTCGCATCTTTGTCTCTTGCAAGCATTTTCCTTCATACGTTTGAAAGTACAAGGGCGAAAAAGCTTTGGAGTTCCAATAGAGTTGCCAATGGGAGCAATGGAGAATGTGCGACAAATACGCTTAATCAATCAACGATAGCCTAACTTCTTGTTGGAAGACGTCATCGACAACATTTTATAAATGATAAACCCACAAATGTCGAGACTTTGATTTCCCAACTCAAGGAAATAGACCAACTCCGCAAACTCACGACCCCAACGAGAATTCTCAATCCTGGAGGGACAAAGATTAGAGATATCAAGTTTTCCAAAAGACATCAAAGCAAGACTAAGATGAGTAGTAGGAAGTTTCTCTTCATTCCATTCAACACTCTTACCACAAATACCATTAGAGATGGTTTCATACGATGGTCTTTCATGACTAGGTCTTGGAAGGCGAAAACTCCCAAGGGGAATTTTAGTGATTTTTGAAATCAACTCTCTGTTAACAAGAATTCTTTGTCGATTTATCATGGTCTTGAATTCCATGTCATCATAATTAACATCATAGATGTTAGCATAGAAGATTCTTGTAAGAGTGTCAAAACCTTCACCAAGACCATCAAAGATGTTTCCAAGATTAAACTTTTCAAAACATACCAAATCTTCTTTGTGTCCACTAACAAAATCCAATTTATTTTCTAGAATAAACCCAGTAGATGAAATCTTTTCAAATACTTTTCCACAAGAATCATTGACAAATCTAATCCTAATGGAATTTTGATCTATAGGTAAGTTCATGCTAGAAGAAGATGAAGAACCCAAGTTTTTAGAAACCTCTTTTGAAACCTTGAAATTCCTCATAGAATCTAGAAATTGAGAAAGATCAAAGAGAGAATACTTACTTGGTATGTTCCTTGAAAACCCCTTTTTACTTTTTTATCTCCAAGGATGATTAATGGAGAAAGAACATGAACCCTAGACGTTCACATACGCAGACAAGATGGGAGGAAGAAGATGGTACGCGTACGGCTTCTTTTATATACCCAAAAATGGGCTTGGACCCGTTTTTGAACCGCGACCCACAAAAGGAATGTAGGATTTCTTAAGTGTTCACACACAAAGGTTATGCAACTCGCGAAAACACACCGACGTGTTAAAAGACGATACGGTATAAATCTATTTTACAATTATCCCGAGGAGAACAAAATAAAACATTAACCGAAGTACAAACAAATCAAACCGTTTCTTGCCCCATCTCAAGATATATACAAATGGGGTAGCGCCAAACAAGTTACCAAGTTAAAAGATGTGCAGAGAGACCCTCATGCACCATTCCCGGTTGATATTTGTGAACTGTACCAATGTGATAATCATAGTAATGATAATCAGAGTTAACAGAGCTTTCTAAAAAAAATCTCATATGTCCAAAAGGGAGATTTTTCTGATAACTTAAACCTGTATTAAAACCAAGATAACCCGTTTTATTGGACCCGCTTGAGTTGACCACATGTTTAGTTCGTAAATCATGATTACATGATTTGACATGTATCGAACTCTTATCAGATCGATTCTTAATCTTAACCGAATTAATCTTTTCTAAGAATCTAAAAACGTTTTCAAATGCTCTAAATAGATCTTGGTCAAAAGATCCATCATGATAGTGTTCCTCAAAAAGATTAATAGTTAATCTTGTGAGATTCCATATCTTTGAGCGTAAAGAACATTTTCTCAACCTTCCTTTCTTAAGGACCTTTTAATTTTTCCTCTAGATTGTTTCTCATCATCTAAGTTTTCCAAAGTCTTAGATGTAATGAGATTATCATGAGAAACCAAAAGACTAGTCCATTATAATCTCTGAACAATCTTTAAGGAATTCTGGCGTACGTTACAGATGCCAAGAGCAAGTTTCCCAAATATTTTCCCATAAGGACAGACTTTAGGGATCAGTAAAACAAAAACTTATTAGGTTTATAGTGTTTGCCTGCTCTGGTACCAATTGAAAAAGCGGGGGTCTAACAACCTCGCCCAATATTTCGCTTAGCAATCTGTATGGACTAACTCCAATATACTTTCAAGAGAATCAACTAGACAGTCAGCCTCAATCTTAAAAAAAAAGTATATCAAAGAGTTATATCTCAATTTCTCAATTCAATCCACAATAAGACAAATAAGAATTTGCGAGCCTGATTGAATACAAGAGAAATTACTTGAACGGTATCAAAGACCAATGTTCAAGGATCAATCAATTTCAATCAATAACCAAAGGTTGGATTTACCAATTGATCGATTCAACGCACAACCTGTGATATTTCAGTTATATAACAAAATATAATGCGGAAAAGAAATTACACAGACACCAGAAGTTTTGTTAATTGATAGATGCATTTATGTGTCTATTTTCATCTCTTTTATGTATAGGGTTAGTACCCATTTCTGTACTAATTTTGGTACTTTACCCCTTTGTAGGTGTTTTTGGAGGAATAGGCTTTTGTGGCAAAATTGGCTCGAAAAGTTGTTAAAGGCTCCTGGGAGGACATTTGCTATTTGGACTCTCACTTTGGATAAGGGGTAACCCATTTCCAAGCAGCTGCTAAGTACAAACCGGGTCTGGATAGGGGGAGGTCACATTTCTTCACGTTTTCAAAAACAGAAAAATGGCGGGAAAATTTTCAGAAAACAGACGATTTTGTGGATGGATTGTTGATTGATTTTTAGGGAGATTAAAGGGCTGAATTTGATTGGGTTCGTTCCTCTGGACCTAACAGGCGAGGTAAGGGTGTTGGAATGGATCCAAAGTGGCTAGAACTCGAATTGGAAGCGAAAAAAGGTTAAATTATCACGGTTTATTTTGGGCCAGTTTCTTGGTTTATTTTTGGAAACTTACGTGAAGAAGAGGAAGGAAACTCTTCTTAGAGATTTGTTTCTATCACGGGAGGAGTTTGGACAGCTGAGAACACGTGAAACAGAAGAAAAAAAAGAAATATCGCAACTTGCTATGGAGGAAAAAACCAAAGTTATTCACGAATTTTCTTTTCTCTACTATGTATAAAAGGGTTGGTTCGAGTCCTAGGAAGGTAACCAAGACCTTAGGGGAAAGTTTAGAGCCTTAGAGAAGCCAGAAAAATCATTAGAATAAGATCGGGTTCTGCTGCTGCTGCTGTTGCCGGAGAAGACGAAGAACACAGAACAGCGGAAAAAGAAAGTTGCAGAGGCAGACTTATTTTCAGTGACAACGAGTTACGGTCGCATCATCCTGCGGTCACCGAAGCTTTTCAGTAACGATTCCGTCCGCTGTATTAGACTTTCAGCGACTACGGTATACTCTTTTCTCTCTTGTAATCAACTTTTGAACACCAAAGATGTATTTTGAGCAAGAAATTAATATGAGGAGCTAAACCCCTTAGCCGAGGCGACGGAGGAAGCCATTGTTCCATGAAAAGTGGTATAGTTCTATTTTAATTATTTATTGCAATTATTTTACATGATTATTTGCATAGAACTTAAAAGAAAAATTAATTTTTATTGAGTAGTTGTGAGTTGTTTTGATGGAACATGCTAGGTTTTAAAACTTTTGATGTTTCATGCTTTGTGATTACAATTACTACTTCAAAAATCTATTAGAGGCAAATATTAGAATCACTTTAAAGAAGAATATTGCATGAATATTGATTAGAGTTTATCAATTAATTGGTCAATGGTGGAATCCAGAGTCTCGGTATTTTCTTATTATTGTTGAAACAATTTTATTTAATTCTCAAAAATCCTTCACAAGCCCGAGTTGAACGAACTTTACTCACCACTTTCACTACAACTTAAAATTAACATCATTAATGAGGAAACCGCAAATGCATAAAAACCCCGGGACCTAGTCCATATTTGAACACCACACTGTATTAAGCCGCTACAAACACTAGCCTACTACAAAGCTAACTTCGGTCTGGAATGTAGTTGAACCCTAATCAATCTTACACTGATTCAAGGTACAGTCATGCTCCTTATGTCTCTGATCCCAGCAGGATGCTATGCACTTGATTCCCTTAGATGATCTCACCCACAACTAAGAGTTGCTACGACCCAAAGTTGAAGACTTGATAAACAAATCTTTCTCACACAGAAAAGTCTATTGAATAGATAAATATGTCTCCCACAGATAAACCTACGATTTTTTGTTCCGTCTTTTGATAAATCAAGGTGAGCAGGAACCAATTGATAACCCGGACTTATATTCCCGAAGAACAGCCTAGTATTATAAATCACCTCACAATAATCTTATCGATTAACGAAACAAGATATTGTGGAATCACAAACGATGATACGAAGGTTTTTGCGACTACTTTTCTATCTTGCCTATCGGAGATATAAATCTCAAGCTAATCTTACGATTGCACTCAAACATGATAGAAACGGCAAGATCAGATCAAAAAACTACAGAGAAAATAGTTGGGTATGGCTTCACAATCCCAATGTAGTCTTTATGTCGTTAACCTACAGGGTTTCGTGAAAAACCTAAGGTTAAAGGAGAATCGAATCTATCTTATACAACTAGTATCACACAGGAGGTATGAGGATTAGGTTTCCCAGTTGCTAGAGTTCTCCTTTATATAGTCTTCAAATCAGGGTTTGCATCTAAGTCACCTTGATAAGAAAGCATTCAATATTCACCGTTAGATGAAAACCTGATTAGATTCAAGCTAACATCTTTGAACCGTTAGATCGAACTTAGCTTGTTATACACAAATGAAATGTAACTTCATTTAGGTTTGAGTAACCGTACCTAAACGTGTACACTTAGTTGGTTCAACAATAGTTAACCAATGGTTAGCCATATGAGCACTTTCATATCAACCTTATTCATCTTTACCACAACTAATTCAAATGACTCAAATGAACTAGTTAGAGAGTTGTTCAATTGCTTAGATCTTATAAAATTATACAAGACACAATCGAAGCAAAATAGGTTTTGATTCACTCGATGTGATTCATGAACATTATAGCCATGGTTTAGAAAGATTGCATTCCTTATTATATAAATGTTTTAGTTCATGAAAAAACCGATTTTAGAAAGTAACCTAGTTAAGTATGCAAACGGGTACGTGTACTTAAGTAACTAGATTGAGTTTGTTTTTCACTTCAAACCCAACAGAAATTCACGGATGTGAACTTTCCGCCAGTATGCGTACGGGTAAGCATACTTGTCCGGATTTCCAACAACCGCCAATACGCATACGGGTACGCATACTTTTGGTTCCTGGTTTCGGACTTTTACACAAATATGAGAACACACTATGTTTATATCCAAAGATGGTTACATGTTCTAAACTCTCATTTCAATTATTGAAACTTTCTTAGAGGATGTTAAAATATATTCGTTATTCACAAACTATTTTCATCAAAGCGATTTTCAAGTTATTGAAATAATCAACATGACTTTCATCACGAGTAAAGATGAACTTGTCTAAAGCGAAAGCTTACCAACACATATTTCGATAAATAGATAAGCGAGATAAACTCAACTTGAAATAGCAAATGTGTATAATTGAAGTCTATATAGCAATACCACTTTTGTCTCAAAATATGAGATAGAATAGATAGACTTTTGAGTGATAGATAAGTTCAAGTCTCCACATACCTTTTGTTGATGAAGTTCCACAAGATCCCTTGAGTAGTTCTTCGTCTTCATTCGATGAACGCCATGGAGTCTAAGGCTCAACCACACTTACTATCATAATCCGAGACTTAGCTATAAGTAGACTAGAAATCAAGACTTATAGTTTTGGCAACTAAACTTGACAAACAAGCTTGAGATAGCAACGCTTGCGAGTTCGACCGAGCAGTGCGCTAACAAAAACAGATAAGATTATTTCTTACTTCCTTGGAGCGCGAAGGTAACGCCTTTAGCAAGTTCTTCTTCCTCTTCTTCGACATCTTAAATCAAAGGAGGCAAAGAATAAAATATGGAAGCAAAAGGAGAAAATAAATATATAAAAGGGCGGAATTAAAATAAACATGCCTCTTTCTCTTCCTCAAGCCAACGAAAGGTCCAAGGTTTATAGATAACAAATTTATCAGGAAGGGGAAGAACTGATCCATCAGCATCTCTACCAGTAATATACGGGCCCTCCATAATAAGAGGAAACTCCATCCAGCTAGTATCCTTGGATAGGCAAGCAGAATCATTGGCTTTATTGTGAAAATCAACGTCGCGCATGATTTTTTCGTCCTTCGCGAAACCATCATCCCTCATCAAGCGAATACTCCAACGGTAGTGTTCATTAGCGACAAGGGCGACATCATAATGCTTGAAAAATTTCTCCACTATATAATCCTCTTTCTTAGGCGGAACTTTCACATATTGGGGATAGGAGGACGCCAAGCCAGCAGCATGGCGAGAATACTCCAACATAATCCTGATGCAATCACCACTTAATTGGAATATTCGCCAATAGATAATAAAAAAGAGGGATATCAGGATTGTAAAGAGAAATGGGGAGCCCAGCAGAGAGTTGTCCAAGCGAAACAATAACCCTCTAGTCATTCCATTGTTCAGACGCGAACTAATCAAGTCCAAGCACGGTATTATGACTCGAACCTGGGGGAACTGTCAATGAGATTTCTTTGGGTTTAAGTTCATCCTTCAGTCTTACGAGTTCCTTAAGAAGTTTTTGTCCTGCGCGAGGAGCCATTAAAAGTATGGGAATATGGAATAAAGAAAGGAAAGTCAGAAAGTTCGAAATCAGGATGATCAGATCAATCAAAGTTAAGATAATAAGGATTTCGAATTGGTGAGATTAAAATCGAAAGAGGGAATGATAAATTTGAAAAGAAGAAACAATAAAAGATGATGAATTAAGTAGCAGCAGAAGAAAATGTTGCAGAGAAACAGAAGAAAGAAGGTAAAAAAGTATAGTGAAGGCGTATTTGGGTAGATAAAAGGTTTCATTCCTTTTTCCGAGATATTTCATCCCACGGGCACATTAATTGGAGGAGAGATAAGAAGAGGCAGTTACCAGTAAAAAGGAGATTCAATAGAAGACGTGTCAATCAGTGAGTGGTAAAGCCAACACGTGTAGACGGTCATACCGAAATTCCGGAAAAATGTCGGTAGATCTAAGAGAATGCGAAGAGGTGAGTTGATGCGATAAAATGAGGCTTCTCTTACCGCCCTTTCCTTCAAAAAGAACGATACGAGAAGAGGCAAAATGTGGGTGCAAAATATCGCACAAATGATAGTAGGGCGAAGATATACATTTGGTAGCAGGCGAATATGTCGCACTCATTATATTTCTGTTGACGAATGAGATGACGTCACCAAGTCACACCAAAAGTGTGAAGATCAGCGCGGCAAATATAAAGCATGGCGATAATAACGCCCTCCCAGATCCGAAAATAAGGGCTTTATTAGCTGTCCTCCACTATGTAACCCCTATAAAAGGGACAAGAAGCCATTGTAAAAGAGAGAGATCTTTTTGAGAGATAAGATAAGAATTTTAGGAGAGAGAAAGTTATTTTGTTCTCCAAGTTAGGGTTTTCATACATCAACTTTGTATTTGTTTTATCTTTTAATGAAATAATTTAAAGTTTTCTTTATGATGTCTTAGATTTATTTGATAGATTAACTTGGGTGTAGGTTGTAGGATTTCCTGCAACTACAGAGCGATTGCATATTATTAAAACCTAATTTAGAGGATTGGGTTGATAGAAAAGTACCTTATTCGAGCCATTTGCTCCTCTTGTAGTACGATCAAATATGGTTCGTCTTCCTTAACCATTTTCTTCTTCGGTTTGTTTCGAATCGCTTGAGCAAGTCTGTTTGAATCTTGTTTTCTTCGACATTATGTGGAAGAAAAAAAAATGATTAATCGTTTTATGGATCGTCGATAATCGACGATGTTTGCATTTGAAAATGTAAAAAAAAGAAAAAAAGAAGAAGAATCAGTTGATGAAGGAGGAGAGATGAAATAGAAATGAATTTGATTTTAATTTTAAGTTTTATTATTAGGATTTAATGGGGGTAAATTGGTAGTATTAATATTTAATAGAGGGTAAATTGGTAATTTCAGCAAATTTGGAAACCCCTTGTCCTTCTCTATTGGATACATGAAGAAATCTATAGGCCTCAAATAATATATGCCTCAAACTAGCAATGGTTTATAATAATTATAAACATCTTCGCTATACTATTTTATAATAATTATAGGAAAGCTCACGTGTACCAATTCTCAACATGTATCTTGGTGATAAAGATTATATATGTGAAATCTCCTTATATATGAAGAACGAGCAATTGGGGAATACCGACATTAATTGGGGAATATTTTATTGTTCATGTCGGTACTGAAAAATCTTGAAACACCATACCGATTTGAATTGTCAGCATTGAAAAATCATATAGGCATGAACGGTAAAATATCTCCCAATTGCTCATCCTATATGAAGACCCATTTTGGTTATATATGAACATAAAAAATGACTCTATCCAGTTTCGATATATATAAGTCGGTTGTTTTCTAATAAGCATATCTATTTGTTCTCTTCTATAAACTTTTTCTTTATGTCAACTTATGTGCTTGCAATTTGGAATCAACAAGATACTTGAGAAGAATCAGCAACACCTAAGCTGCGGCAACTTCATTCTCGCTCGCCACATCTTGTGTCTCTTTTTTCTTCTTTGCCACTATGGGAAACCAGAGTTGTGAAGAAGACGGTCACAACAACTAGGTTTCGTGTTATGCGTCATTTAATGAAAATATAGACGTTTATTTATTATTCTTCTGTTTTAAAAAGATAGGCTTGTTTCATGTGTAATTGGACATAAAACAAGCCTATCTTTTTGTAACGGACGTAATATGTTCTTTTTTGCAAAGAAAAGGAAAGATTTCTTAATTACAAGCTGATATATAAGCTTACAAATCAAAAATCTTATAAGACAGACCGATTCTGGGAAAAAGAAGGTAAACATTTATGGGGCTCTATGAACACCAAAGTAACCGTGTACTAGTTAGCAATTCGGAGTACAGTAAACGTATGAGTATTATTCGTTTTGGTGGAATATAAATTTGGTCCACTATTCGGTCAACGGTTCGTGATTTGGGGATAATATGGAACCGCATACTTACGTCTATAATTCATTTTACGAATATAAATTCGGGATACAATATCCTGTGAAAAAAAACTATTTTTTAACTTAATCTCGCGTTAAGTACTATGATTTTATGTTTTTTAAGTAACTATAAACGTATGTTGGTGGTGTAGGACTAAGATTGGTGTATATGCAGACTAAGATTTTTAAAAGCAAAATATTTGATGAAAAATGATATTTTAGTGATGACATGGCAAAGTATTATACGGACCATATAGTTTGGTAATTCGTAAATACGTGTATAATTCATTTTAGGCTGGAACTTCACAAATCTAAGTTGGGTTCAGAAAATACGGACAATACGTACGGATTCGTATGATACGGACGGATTCACGAATTACACGGTTATAACTCGCGAACTGACCAACTAGTCGAAGAGAAGATCAAGTGACCATCTTATCCTCGTATGCGAAGCGAAGAACAACTAAAAGAATCTGGATAATTATGTTCTTATAATTAATTCATGATACAAATCTGCCAACTGTACGAAGTATGGTCTTATAGTTAATTTGCTCGCATCTGCGAATTTATAATCCATTCTGGTAATTACAGTAAGGTACGTATACAGGTGATCAGAGGTTCAATCTAGCTCCCCATTGCACCTTGTAGATAGGGTTGGAGGCTGGATCAAGTGCTGTAGTATAGAAAGCGACCGCGTACCCGTTCAAATAGTTGGGTTTAGGTTTGGAGGGTGGATCAAGTGGTGTAGCATGAAAGGCGACCAGTACCGGCTCATGAATAGAGAAATAAGAGGACATCCCAACCAAATAGTATCGAAATTCAACACCAAATAACCGCAATAAATTCTTGTAGGCTACAGGTTACCTCATTACCTATCTACAAGGGAGGTCAGGGTTCCATCTCCCCATTACACCCTATGGATAGGGTAGGAGGGTGGATCAAGTGGAGTGGTATGGAAAAGCGACCATATACCCGCTTAACTAGTTGGGTTTACGGTTAGAAGGTAGATCAAGTGGCGTAGTATGGAAAGCAACCACGCAACCGCTCATGATAAAAGAAACTAAGGTGGAATCCATTTGTAGAATGCATCCAACCAAATATGCAAGTACCTGCCGGGACATAAATTCTGTCAGGAATAAGAATTGATTTATTTTAGACATTCATGCCATCCCATGTTCTTTCACATTTTCTTGTTGGAGTTATGTCGTTTTTGTTTTAATCTACACAAAATATATTCCCTCCGAACCACAAAATTGGGTCTTTCATCTTACTATCTACAGCTTGTATAGATAGCAGTTCTATATGGAGGAAGGTTTGATTGTTTTGTGGCCTCTGATTAGATAGGGTATCCCTTTTATGTTCCCTTCGTTTTTGCACTTTCCTATTTTCTGATCAAGTGAAGAAAATGAAACCATCGCTGATCAAAAAATTATAGGTGGTGACTAATGAGTTTGGAATTTGGAACCTTTACAAAGAGTTTTACCCTCATAAAAGGAGACAAAAAAAAACAGCAATATGCTCACTCTAGAGTGAGCAAGAATAGAAAAAATAGCAAGAATTAAAAAAAATGTTTTTCTTTTTATGGCTATGCAACAAAGAAAAATAATACGAGTATACGGTTAGTACGTCGAAGTATGTATAACTCGACAAGCAAAAGAAAAAAGAAAGAAAGAGATGGGGTAGGTAAAGAAAGAGATGGGGTAGGTAAAGAAATAGACAAGGATTAGAGAAACAAGATGAAAAAACATGCTATAAATATCACTTTCTTCCTCATCCCTTGAACTCACACATGTTCTACTTCTTCCCCTTCAATTTTAGCTATACCAAATAACTCATACTTGAATCAATCAAGCAGCTATTTTTATTCAAAATGGGCTCACTCCATCACAGCAACCATAATGGTGCTTCTGAAGAACAATCGAAAGATAAAGAAGAACAAGCATGTATGTATGCATTACAACTAGCTGGTGCTTCAGTACCAGTAATGATATTAAGAGCTGCAATTGAAATGGATGTTCTGGAGATAATAGCAAGAGCTGGTCCAGGTTCTGAACTTAGTGCTGCGTATATTGCATCACAGATTCTCAATGTTACAAACACGAATGCAAGTGTTATGCTTGACCGTATGTTGAGATTATTGGCTAGTTATAAGATTCTTACTTGTTCTGACAGAATTCTTGATGATGGGACAACTGAGAGAGTCTATGGTCTTGAACTTGTTTGTAAGTTTCTTGTTAAGGATGAAGATGGTGTTTCAATGGCTCCTTTGCTTTTGATGAACCAAGATAAGGTCTTACTGGAGAGCTGGTAAGCAACTTTCAATTACAATTTGTATTCGTAATGTCATGCATATATTAACTTAATAACTAATTCTGAGACCTTATTTCCATGTGTTCAGGTTCCATTTGAAAGACGCGGTTGTTACGGGTGGTATCCCATTTAACTTGGCATACGGCATGAACGCATTTGAATACCATGCAACAGATGCACGGTTCAACACGGTGTTCAACAAAGGAATGTCAGATCACACTAGAATATTCATGAAGAAAATTTTGGAAACATACAAAGGTTTCGAAGGTATAAATTCAATCGTAGATGTTGGTGGAGGTGTCGGCGTCAGCCTAGACATGATTCTTACCATGTACCCAACCATGAAAGGCATTAACTTCGACTTACCTCACGTTATCAAAGACGCACCAACTTATGAAACCGCAGTGGAACATGTTGGAGGTGATATGTTTGTCAGTGTTCCTAAAGGAACTGATGCTGTATTCATGAAATGGATTCTTCATGACTGGAGTGATGAATTCTGCACAAAAGTTTTGAAGAATATTCATGAAGCTTTACCTGAACATGGTAAATTGATACTAGTAGAATGCATTGTTCCTTCAACAGTTGAACCAACTCTTGAAGCAACAGGTGTTTACCATGTTGATAACATGATGATGGCTTATAATCCTGGTGGTAAAGAGAGAACAAAGAAAGAATATGATGATTTAGCAAAAGCTACTGGATTTTCTGGTGTTAAACTTGTGTGTTCTGCTTTCAACACTTGGATTATGGAGTGCCACAAGAACTAAATTCCTTGATTGCTACCTCCATGTGTATCCAGTGTATGTGCCTATTTCCATGATCAGTTTCTTTTGTTAATTTTGCTTTTCCTATTTCTAGTTTTGTTGATAGTTATCTATTTTATCTTACACTTTTTTATGTATGATCAATATAATAAAAATGTTTGTATGATCAATGTAATAAAAATGTTTGTTTTGTTTATGTTAATTAAGTTGATGTGTGCCTGATAAAGTATTTAAAAGATCATACCCATATCTTCAATACAAAATCCATTAATCAAGAAAGTTTATTCATACAAAGATTTGAGATAAATCTCAATACAAAATCAGAAAATCAATTAAATATCAAAGAGACAAGAATGATATACAAACAAACAATCAAACAGAAGTATACAGATAATAAATATAATTAACCCTCATGCATGTGTTATACAAATCACATGTTGAGTTTTATGATTAATTTCGGGCACGACAATTTCTTCGAATTTCTCCGACCTTTCCATTCCTGTGAGTAATAACATCAAGGTTTCCCATTTTGATCAAGGCTGTAGCAAACTGAGTCTGGAAAAGTGGTCCATCGTTTGCGAATAATCTAACTTTATTACGAGTTTCAGGGTGGGACGCCATGGCTTGATCGATTTCCAAAACTCCATTTCCAGCTCCTAACTGGTTGTAAAAACCATTATCAACGACAAAAGAACTACCAGGGGTTTGATCCAGGTTAATCGTGTTGTCGGGCGATCCTCGAGGACACGTTCCTCTCAATCTATTAAGTAGATTGGCATTCATGGATGGATCAGGTCTACCAGTATTTCTGAAATCGAAGAGCCGGTCTCTGATAAATGCACAATGTGTTACCCCAACGGTATGCCCCCCACCTGAAACAAAACACGAAACAGCAGGAAACTTTAGACGACACGAAATGCTAAACGAACCAAAGATATACTAGTATAACACAGAAAACGAGTACCTACCAATGAGGACAACCATTTCTTTGGTAGTGAAACCCTTGTCGGCAAAGAAGGCGATAGATGCATCGACTGAAATTGTAGGACCTGGGAGGTCGACACTGCTAGCTTGGGATACTAATCCATCTCTCCGTCCTGTTCGTACTCTGTAATTTATCCCTTGAGCCTGCATGGTATTAAAAAAAAAAAAAAAAAATTCCAAATAATGCCGACGGTGCACATAACTAGGTACTTAGTGGAATTGATCAATATATATTACGTACCAAAGAGACGGCATCTCTAGTACAAATGGCGATGATATCAGCACAGGAGACGACTCTTGGGCAAGCTCTCTCAACTGCAGCCTTAGCTTCATCGATAAGGTCATAGCCTCTCACACTAAAGTTTGGATTCGCTGTTTTTTCACTTGAAGGGCCATCTAAGAGTAGGGACGCATCACATCCCTTCATTCAACCCAAAAAAATGTTTAACATTAATATGCAAGTTTGGACTTCAAATATAAATAGTCCTGGAATTGATTCGGAAAATATATTGAGGAAATTTTGGAACATCCACAAACCGTAACAAAACAATCGTGGAAATGCATTCGGAGGAGTGCAGCAACAATTGTAGGGTCCCTTGCAAACCTTTGGCGGACAACATTTCTGATGATGGCTTCTACATCCTGGTTTCCACACTTGCCAACGTAAAATCCCGTTTGTAAGATACCATAACAGTTTGTCAAGTTTACTAAAACCAGAAGAAATACAGCAACTCCAAAATTCTTCATTTAAGGATTTTGATTTGAGTTTGATGAAAAATGTTTTGAATGACAATAAAATGCAAATATCTGTTCTCTATTTATACATACACGAAAAGAAAAAGCCCACTCGAAAGATAATGGTTTGCACGACACCGCCTAGTCTACAAAGACCTGTTCATTACATAGTTTTTAAACTAATGATTGAGTTGGTCAATTTATCACGATTCATGACTCATGAGTTAGACTTTTGATCTATCACATTCACATGACTTTTAGTTTGATTTTTTTCCAAAAAAAAGATATCAGACAAATATATTTGAGTTACAAAATATGTTTGAGGGGATCCACTAACAAGTAACCATGTGGCATCCATATCTTATCTGGATAAATAAAACATAAAATTATGCGACTACAAGTTAACCCATTCAATGGGGAGAACCACCAAGTGGACTGATGATTCCCATGCTCCCTCGGTAGGGGTCCGATCCCTGAGGTTTGTAATTGGCAATAGTATTTAGAAGACCACCAACTAACTATTGTACTAACCAACTAACTATTGTACTAACCCATCAAAGACAAAAAATCTCTATCAATGTCAAATGAAAAACGAAAAAAAGAAGAGGATGCATGCAAATGTTGCCACTGTCGTGCTGTGGTAAAGACATTAGATAAAAATACTAATAACCTCATCAATTTGAAACTTATCTCTAACAAAATGAGAGAGTAGTTTTCATTTTTTCTTTGTCTAGTGAAATGGAAATAAAGGATTATTTTTATTATTATTATTATTATTTACTGCCTCAGCTATAATGGGGATAGCCAAACTGGAGGACGAGGCTAAGAACAGTCAAACATGCCGAAAAAACAAATACAACTACAAGAACTAAAAGAACGACAGAAGTGAAGGAAAAACCTAGAAAAAGACTTTTAGTCCAGGCTGTAACATAACATAAGCAAAAATCATCAAAGACTGAGGAGACAATGAGGATTCCTTCTTTCTTTTTCTAGCTAGCAGGCATATTCTTTTTAAAGAGATAATTTTTCTAGTAGAAAATGTCAACCTCTATATCCAGATAAATTTTCATGTCCCTTTTAAATTTGAGGAATGTTCCACTTGAAATTAAATGGAAAAGTAGACGACTTTGAGTTGTTTCATCGCATTTTCCTAAAGTCAATGATAGTATTATTTAAAAAAAAATAAAAAAAATTGGGTTTAAAGCCCAAAAAGGTTTACTACTTACAAGCCCAGGTAACTAGGAAAAGAAAGAAAAATATCCCCCACCCCAATGCTGACAAGTTTCGAACTCATGTCGCTAGTATCATCACCCAACGACTTTACCAATGTACTACAATGACATCTGCCCTAATATTATTATTAGAGTGAATCTCATATCCATGGCTTGTATCTTTTAATGTAATAATATATTCTCGGGTGACGCTTTATACTCTCATGCTTTAATCATGAATGTTCTTACTCCTATTTAGGGGTGAGCATGTTCCGGATCGGTCCAGTTTTCGTCTCATCCGCATTAATCCATTTTATGTTGGATTTCAATTTTGATATGCACACCCGATCAACATCCGGCGGATTGGATGCAGATGTAATTTCTTCTATCATCTAAATTTTAAAACATAAAAGACAAAATTAACAAAAATGCCTTAAAATCCCATTACCATAATTTCTAATATTAATTAACTCAAATAGACACAACTTTTACTAACGTTTCCTTTACTCACTCATCTAATACTAGTAAAGAAACTCATCCTTCATCAAATACTAATAAGGAAACTTATCGTCTAAATAATAATAAAATTTCTTATTTTATGTGGCGTTTTTTTGTAAAACAAAACAAAAAAAATTATCTAATATAATAACGTTAGAATTTTTTATTTTTTGTATAAGCAGGCCTCTAACAAAGACTAGCTAGGGATGCAATTAGTAAGTCTAAGAGTAGGAACCTCCCTTACATCATTTTGAAAAACATGAATTAAAAAACTAGGTAAAGTTCCTATCCAAATGCCTTTGTTTTCTTTAGAAGTTCCATCTTTAGCAAGTCTATCAGCAACATTATTAGCTTCTCTGTATCTTTGTCTGAATCTTAGATGATTCAAACATCCCTTGAGAGAATTGATTTCACTGATAAGCCTCTTTGTGTCCCGTTGCGGATGTGAATTCCTTTTGTAGAGTTGAATTGCATATTCTGAGTCACTTTCGACCTCCAAATCAGTAATGCCCATCTCCATAGCCAAGTAAAGGCCATTTCTAATGGCCCAAACTTCTGCAACATTATTTGTGTTCTTGAAAATATGTTTACTATATACAAGCAACAAAATCTCCTCCTTCACTCCTAATGATGCCTCCAATACCCGCAAAACCATCACAATTAGCAGATCCATCAGTATTTAGTTTGTGAAAACTTGCATTAGGGACCTCCCAAGCAAATGAATCTCCTGCTTATCGGTTTGCTGCTCTACTCTCTTATTATCATAATGATATTCCCTAGCACTTTGCAGTGCTTTATCAAGGACTAAAGGAGCATGAACTTAGCATTTTCAAACAAAATTTTGTTCTTGTGAATCCAAATACTCCAGAGGACAAAAGGACATGCATATTTCCATTTAATACCTCCTATTTTTACATCAACGGAACAAAGTTTCTTGACAAAAGTATGAGAGATAGGTTCAATGTCGAAATGAAAACCAATTCTGACCTTGAGGTTTCTCCAAATCGGCCAAGTACAGTGACATCCAAAAAACAAATGGACACACGTTTCAAGGTCCCTATTACACAGCTTGCAACCTGGATGGTTACCAACTCCTTTACGATAAAGAGATTCATTCACCTTGAGCTTGTTATGGCATAATTTTCAAAGGAAGAATTTATATTTAAAAGGGTATTTCAAGGCCCATAGGAATCTTCAATCCTTATTAAGAGTTTGAGAGTCGTAAATACTTACCTGAAGATGCTTGTACGCATCTTTTATAGTAACCTCCCCAGTGACGCTTCCTGACCAAACAAGATTATCCTGATTTCTGACAACATCGTTTATGGGAATGACCCTAATTAGATCCACTGCATTTCCATGAACTCTGCTAACAAGTTTTCCATTATCCCAATCCATTCTAGTCAATGCACTCACTAACAGTTTCTCTTGGTAGACTATTTTCATCTATTTGAGACATAAAAGCAATAGATCTATTAGATATCCATGGATCCCTCCAGAAATCAACAGTAGAACCATCTCCTATACTCCATCGCACACTATTCTTAATGGCATTCCTACCTTTGACTATACTCCTCCAGCATGCATAAGAGGTAGATTTTGCATCGACATCCAAGAAATTCTGGTTTTTGAAATACTTAACCTCTAACAGTTTAGTCATGGTGCAATATCAGGATTAGAATGCACTTTCCAGGCCATTATGGCAAGGAAAGATAAGTTGCTTAACTCCGTGTCTTTAATACCTATTCCTCCAAAGTCCCTAAACTTACATACAGTTGAAGAATTGACATTATGCATACTTCGTTTATCTTTGTCACCTCCCCATAGGAATTTTCTTCTATATTTATCTATTTTACTAATTAGGCCTTTAGGAAGTTTAACCACAGACATAACATGATAAGTCACGGGGTCAATTGTAGAGGTTATCTGAACCTACCAGCAAGTTAAGGTTTCTATATTTCCATCCCTGCATCATATTTCCTACTTTTTCAACAATCTCGTTAAAAGTTTTTTCGCTAATTCTACCCTATTGCAAAGGAATACCAAGGTACTTACCTGGATTAGTAAAAACTTGAACTCTTAGAGCATTGGCCATGCCTCTAGTAAAGCTTCTTCCCAAATTGGAGGAAGTAAGTAAGGTGGACTTATCTAACAACACTCTGAGGTTCACAGCATTTTTGTAAGAAGCCTTCAAAAAAATGATACTGTCATCAGCAAACAACGAATGAGTGGTTTGGGGAGCACCCGTCGCAGCAGTGAAACCATATAGAGTTTTACTATCTATGCCCTTATTTATTAATAGTCAAAGTCTTAAGACACAAGATGAAAAAATAAGGGGACAAAGGGTCCCATTGTCTCAATCCATTATTAGGAGAAAAACTAGAGCTAGGAGAACCATTAATAAGAACTTGAAAAGACACGGAAGTAACACATTTCATAATCCAGTCAATGAATTGATGGTTAAACCCTGTGAGATGCAAGAGTTTATGTATAAAATCCCAGTTGATCCTATCATAGGCTTTGTCAAAGTCAAGCTTTAGGGCCATATACCCTTTCCCCCTTTTTTAGACTTGAATGAATGGATAATTTCATTACAAATAATAGTAGAATCAAAAAGGGATCTACCTGGGATAAAGGCATGCTGATTATGCTTATTCAGTGTAGCATCAATCTCGCCATTCTGAAAAAAGTTTTAAACAAGAGCAATGACACTATAGCCCACATGTTTCCAGTACTTAGTATAGAAAATACCTTGGGGGATGTTAGGACCGAGAGAATCCCTCATGATCAACAAAACCCAATTGTATGACAATGCCTGCCGCATGAGGAGCAAGCACTCGAGCAAAGCCACAATGGTTGTCTTATGTCTCTTTATCAATTTCTTCATCACACGTAAAAAGGAGGGTCTAGCAGCACCCCTACAATTCCACACTAAAATCTTCATCGATAAATTATGAAAACATTTGGGAATCGAAACGGAACAAGAAGGGCCTCTAGGAAGTTTCATTTCCATTCTCCTTACTACTGACGCTTTTTTCAGCTCCGTTAACGAATTGAATGTGGTCTTGAACTGTCTTTGGTAGAACATCTCCACATCCAAACGTGTAGTGAAGTTCATCTCGAACTTCAGTAGATCGCTTGGGCTTCTTTCAAGAGCTGCGGATTCCACCATCGGGACTAGTTCAACCTCCAGCGATGTTGCATCTTGCCACATCCTTGAAACGTATTCTAGTTCTCCCCTTCCCTGGTTTAGAAACTCCTCCGGGTCCATGTGTGTCCAACTTGAAGGTGAGATTCTTAATGGAATCATACTTTGCTTGATTCTGTCCAAAAATAAACTCCAGTCCATCTGCTCTTGTGCACGTACTACTACTGGTAACACATGATTCAGCTTACTTCTCACCTGAGCAATGCTGACGTCTTCCATTAGTTGCAACTTGAGGTCCACCTTTGATATTTGTTCTATTACTATCTCTGTCAGATGATTATGCATTGCCTGAAGCTCCCCCTGTGCTCGTCTCACTAGCGAATCCTCTACCCTCCGCTGCACCTCTAATGGCTTTGGACAAACTTTCGAAAACATTTGAATCTGATGGCTGTTGGACTCCATTTGTAGCTAACACTTGCTGATGTTTGCATTATTCCTTTACCTTTACTTATAGCCATCTGATCATTAAATTTCCCCACCATTAATACCCTTCCTATTACCTTTGTTAGTGGTATTGATATTCTTATGATTAAAACTCCTTCCTTATTATGCTTGCACTACCCCTTTATTAGAAGACACACTATTATTAGCATTCACCTCCTTATTTTGTAACTGCTTTGCAAACCCTTCATCATTCCCACCATGCATGGAACCATTAAACTTACAACTGTTACTATTCTGAGCATTAATTGATCTTTCATAAGCAATATTGTGGTCAGTCTGGTCAAAAGAATTCTGTTCAACAAGAGAAGCAAATCTGTTTGACACCCCTTTACTGTTGTCCTGCACCTTTTGGTAAGCCACACGATCACCATCCCCTCTAATCTTATTCTTCTTCTTTTCTACCAACATCCACGTGACAGAGTTTTCCTCTGCAATTGCAGAGCTAGATGTACCTGTAACATGAACAGGTTTAGAAACATTACTGGGCACCTTAACCTTGTTTGTAACATGATTTGAATTAGTAGCATTATTGGACTCTGTAACAATCAAAGGGCAATTTTCTTTTTTATATGACATTTTTCCATAGTGAAAACAAATCAAATTGACTCCCTCATACTCTATTTTTTGTTTAACAGAACCTATCCTAACAAAAGGCACTAATGGTTTATCTGTGGACACCTCCACACACACCCTCGTAAATTTTCCTCTTAAAACCAAATCAGTAGTATTGTCAACTTTAATTAATCTACCAATTTTTTCACCTACTTTCTCAAGAACAACCTTATCAAAGTGTTCAAGAGGTAATTCAGGCAATCTGGCCCAAACAACAGTTGTGTTAACTGATGCTTCAGAAGGTTTAAAATTCGGTGACCATCTTTTCATAGAAAGATGATGTCCACCAATAAACCAAGGTCCTTCAAGAAGAGCATACGTATAATCAGCTGGATTTTCAAACTTAAAAAAGAAAAATCACAACCTAGGTCAAGAATGTTTAACTTACCTGACAAATTCCACAATTCATTAACTTTAAATGAAAAATATTTATAAACTACCGTTTTCCCCACAACTTTACCGATTAGACATTATTTCGCAAGTTGGATAATTCGCATTCGAGTATCAATATCCAAATTGATAGATGGAATATTAATCCCATCGTCCACTTCTACATCAGCCGGAGAAGATGCAGTCGTCCCCTCAAATTTCAATTCTAGCTCTTTCAAACCCCAGTCCTGGAAGCAATTTTCCCATCTAGACTCTAAATTTAAAAAAGCATCTTTATATGATGTTGCCATTGATGAGTCAGTATGAATAGGATGTTAGTTGCGATGAAAAGCTCCCTTTTGCACCTGAACTGAATCATCAATATTCACACTACACCAAAACAGCCGATTTGGGACGTATATACGCGTTGTAATGAATTTATCCAACGCTTATATCTGTAGGTAATATGGCGTAGCAAATTTATGTGCAACATATATAAACGTTGCTCAACCGGTTTAGAAACGTTTTATTTTTCAATTTGAGCAACGTATTCTTAAATTTGAGCAACGGTTACATTAATTTAGTCAACGTATTACACTAATTTGCGCGACATTTATATACGTTGAAAAACTATTTACAGGTTAAAAAAATAAATTCCGACGATAATTCTGACAGATTTCTGCAGATTATATAATGAGAATAAAAAAAATACAGAATTACAAAATCGGTATATTCCTGAAACACATAATTACAAAATCTGTATATTTTATTGTATATTCTTGTATAAAATATTCCTATTATAAAAAGTATTACAAAAACTTGCACTAGCTACATTGAACCCAATAACTTACATCAGTCTTACGACTTATAAAGTTACTACAAGTGAAATGACATTGTTTCTGTTCCTATGGTTATCTATCATTTCATTAAGCTCTTGTTGCTTAAAACATCCAATGCCTAAAAAGTCGATGGGATAAACTAACTAGAAGAAAAAAAAAATACCAGCAAGTGAACAACAAATACACAACATCATGACAAATTACCTCGTTGTCACTCATCTTTAAACTAAGCAGCTGAGCCAATTGAACCTATGCAAAGATCACCTTTAGTTCATGTTTTAGGGTATGCTCCAATGCCTTTCCTTACTCTAGTGAATGCAAAAGTCCCACCAATTGCGCTTGCAACTTGAAAATCTCTTATTGCCTTGGTTGTTTCCCACCCTGAAAAGTAGTCTTGTTATGTCCATGTATGCCATAGGTGCCCCAATTTTCTCCTGGGTAGTGTTATCTTCTCTCCTCAAAGTTCTTGGACTGCCATGCTTTCAACTAATAACAAGTGGGTTCACAACAGGTAATGGCTGAAATTATACAAAAGAAGATGTGATTAGTTTCAGTTAAGAAGACAAAGTAATCAAGTTTCTATGGTTGAATTAAAATTAACACAAAAGAAGTAATAGTATTGATGTCCTAAATGGTGAATCTTATGGGAGGTTTTGAATCGGTGCACAAGGCTGACAAGTGTAAAATAAAAGGCCATAAAACATAAAAGTCTTTCAAATTGAATGAGAACCATCCTCAAAGCACCTGCATTGACGATTCTGAAGCAAAGAGTATATAATCGAATGGGCTTCCCTTGACAGGAAAAAAATGACAAATTAAAGAGAGTGAAGTACCTGTTAATTAAGAAAATTAATACAGCAAAACAAACAGATCTTCACATACAATGCTTCAAAGAAGGAGAGGGATTTCAGATAATAGGTTAGACTTTAGATCAACAACTTACTCATATTCATATAGGATAAATATGAATCTGAACCTTCATACATATCTAAGAATTCACTCTTCAAATAAGAACAAAAAACTTGATATCAGCCTAGAAGCTATAATTTGAATTAGAAGAGACAAACATACTAGTATGGAAAGGGAGAAGCCATAAGGTAAACATTATTACAGAGGTCTCAACACTGTAATGTAGAGAGAAAACGTAACCAAGATACCAGCCAACTCACCAAAAATGCTCCATGTATGGTTTCCATTTTCATTGATTGACCCAACTCTATCTTCATCTGCTTCCAATGTTATCTTTCGTACGCCCAATTTCCTTTTTGTTGCTGCATTGGAAACAAAGCAATTTTTCAAATTGTAAACTCACAGGTTCAGCGATAGCTCAACCAAAAAAAAGATAAAGCTAAGGATGCATGTTATTTGCCGTGCGAGGTTTATCTTCTTGACAACAGGCTATATACAAGCAGGAATTCAACATCTTGATTTCTAAAGCAAATGGAAAAACAGTTCCTAGTACTACAACTTTAAAATGTAAAGTACATTAAGATTTTACGAATCAAAGTGCAATTTTCATCCCCTAAATCCATTTTATACAACCAGGATAGTGTTTCCTCTCTACAAAATCAGTCCAAGTAAGTAACTAACCTTATCCAGTTCCCATAATTTGAACATGGGTCACAATCCAAGAGGCAAGTTTCAATCCACTCAACACCCACACGCCAATCAATACCCACATCTCGAACAAGAAATGAGCAAACTATCATATAGATGTTGTTCATTATTCATCAACCCTGACGATGTGACCAACATTACAAATATAGTTTCACTTGCTTGAATTCAGCAATGAAGTTGGTGATGGGTACTAACTACTAACTTGGTTAAGCACATATTAAATGTCTCTGCCTCCCTAGACATTATCACGCTGAAGACAAATAAGCTAGTAAAGCATAATATTACCGAATTAGTCCACTAAAACAATAAATTTTAAAAAGATGATTCGTTTATCGAAACGGTGAGATAGTTAAAAGAGATACAGTCCCAGTTAAGCTTACAAGTTCATGAAATTTTCTTAGTACTTCTGTAACTCAGTAACAAGATCAGCTTCAAGTATTTGATCAGGAACAACAACCTGCACAACCACCATCCAAGTTAAACCATACACATAAGTTCAAAATGCAAGCATCATCAAACAGCATTCCTAAAATAAGAACAACTTATAGTTGAGCTTGTAGAGCATCATCATTAAACAACATCATCACCAGAGTATTAACCTTGTAGAGCACCATATCTACCCTTCCACACTTTACTGTTTGCGTTTTCGCCAACAACCACCCATAACGCCAACAACTGCAGAACCACCAGCTTCACAGTCAAACTACCACCACAACGAAAAGCAAAACCACTAAGCCAACCTCCATCAACAAAATCTCCACTTACTAAAGCAGCAAAACCTCAAACATAAGAATTCATAGAACTGAAATTAAAATTTACCCATCTTTTAAAATTACAAATAACACAAATCTTTACCAAAAATATTGCTACCAACATCGTCTTTACAGCTAGCATTGCAATATGAAGAGAAATAAAACATAAAATCCCATCGTCTTTGCAGCTAGTATTGCCATATGAAGAGAAATAAAACACAAAATCCAAAAGTTGTAAAATGGAATCAGATCCAAAAAGTAGATTAAAAAAAAAAAAAAAAAAAAAAAACAATCTTAATCTTATGGTTTAAACTATTTCCAGAAACAACCCAAATCAAAGAACTAAACCCAAAAATAAAAATCAGCAACTCAATTAACCATCATGAACAACCCATTAATCAATTTTAAACAAAAAAAGATGAGTAAAGAAAGTAAGACGTAGAGTGAGATAGAACATTGAAAATCACCAAGTAAATAAAACCCAAATTGTTGACTTACCTCATTTCAAATCGGAGAAAGTCACATACCTAGGGTTTAAAGCAAAATTTGGTTAAGTGAAGGGTTTGATTTCTGATGGATTTTGGTTTACAGCAAATCGAGTTGGATTAATTGATTTATGTTTACAAAAGATAGTTTTGATTTTTGGAAGATTGAGCTTGAATTTAACAAATCTAGGTTTAGCAACAAAGATAAAAAGATAAAAACAGAAGAAGCGGAGAGCATAACTGATTTGTTATGCTCAAAAATAACTGTTGGATGAGGGAGAGGGACAAAGGGTTTTGATTTCTAAGATCTTGGTAGAAGAGAATAAAAACGAGGAGGAGAATAACATAAGTTTTGGGCGATGGAGAGGGACAGAGAAAAGAAAGAAAATATAAGAAAAAGAAGAAGAATTAGATATTATCACTTTGGAATAGACATTTAAGCCCCCAAACTATTCTAATAAAGGAAAGCGTGTCCCGTTTTCTTTTTTATTTCTAATATTCCAGATTTAATACAACGTATTATTGGTTCTGAGCAACGGATAATCTTGTGCAGCGTTTATTAACGTTGCACACCCGAAAAACGAAGTGTTGCAAAATCCTGGAAATGGTGTAGTGTCATACCGTCAAATTGGTTATCATCTTTTGAATTTCCATCACCAGATGCGCAACCAAATTGGGTACCCATCATTAAATTCTTATCCGATTGATTTTCGTTTTTCCCCAATTAATTCCATATGAGATTCAAACATTTGAGCATCTTCTTCACCAGATCTGTTAGTAGAGACTAGGTTCATCCTTGATTGATGCCCTCCAGGTTCAATCGATCCATCAACAATAGCCTGTTGTTTATTAATCATCAGATTAGAACTAGAAATTGAAGCTAGTTATGACCGGTTTTTCGATTGAGTTTTCTCTCGATTCACGCTCTCTCTACCATATTCATTTTTGAGAGCAGAGAAGACTTGATAGGAATAATTTTTTAGAAAATCTATGTACTAGTGCTTCAAATAACTAACTAATATCAACATTAGGGAACATGATAACCACGTGGAAAAATAATTAACTGCACCCGCATCCAATCTATTAGGGCAATTCCTATAGTAATGGTCAGATGTAAACTTTTGTTGAGCCAGGTGGATGGCCAAACAGGTTTCTCCACTATGGTAAAACATTTGGCGGTTGACCATCAAGCGCCATAGTTTACGACACATGCTGGCGTTCGAAGTAAAACCTCCGGCGCTGGAAGAACAAGCGCTGGCGCTCAAAGCACAAACGCGACGCTAGAACGTATAACGCTGGCGTTTGTACCAAAAACGCCAATGGGTAGTTTTTTTAAAATTCAAAATTCACTTTTTACCTCTATAAATTACCATCATTTTCAAACAATTCACTCACACCAAAATTCACTTCTCTTGAATTTTCTCTTCTAAAATTTATTTCAATTTTTGAGTTTATTGTTGGTGAAATGGCTGAAAAGGCGATCACACTTATTTGCGATGCAAAACTTGAAGCTGTTGTTTCTAAGATATGTGGGAGTTTTAAAAAGATGGAAAATTGTAAGAGGGAAGTGCATGTTTTTGAAGTTGCTCCAAGAAAATGTTCCGCTAAAAGGCAAAGAAAAACTCCAGTTTTGAAAGTTAACAACAAAAAATTCAAAAACAAAGGCGAAACTGTCAAAGAGCGCGTTGAATGGAAGATACGTCAAATGAAGATAAACATGAGGACAAAACTTGTACTTGATTTTTATTGAAGGTGTTTAGTACTTTTTATTATTGTCTAAGTTTATATCTTGTAAAAGAATTGGTAGTAATATCAACGAATGAAAATATTTAGATTTTAAAATAGATTTCCACTTCAGATTAAGCGAAATTTATTACAATTTAAACTTGCAAATAACATCAAACTACATTTTAATAAACCACAACAAAAACATCAAACTACATCAAATCCAGTGACATTCTCTTTGTAGAGTTCATAACATTCAAAATGCTTAAACTCTCTTCCGCTTTCTTTAGTAAACTTGGTCTGAGCGATGGTTTTTTGTAAAACAGATAAACAACAAGTTCATATATTTATGATGCAGTTGATCAGTGAGGACAAAGGTAAGATACTCACCAGTTCTTCGCTGGATAATCCAGAATAGATAAGGTGAACCATCCACAAAACTTCCGTATAATGTTTGACTTCCTTAGTGATGAATCCGATTCTTAGTTCTAGGATCTTACTGTTTCTTATGGTTTTGTTCCGCGATGCTACAAAATGTCCCAATACTCTTTCCCAGAAATAGTCATTGTTCATTGGTCTCATCATACGATGTAACCAACATCGAACAAGAGTAACATCTTCTTCCATTGTAAAGACCGGGAGCGGCATTCGAGTGCAGTACAGATGTGCTTGAGATGGACCATCATTTAGAATTCTAAAACACGCTTCGTAACGAAAAGGTTTACCGTTAGCTTCCTCCCAATTATCAAGAGTTGTTTGGATCACTTCATCTTCAGTTACACCGATGAACTTTTCTCGATCAATTTCCATTACCAGAGCAAGAAATGGCTGGACTGCAAGCCTAATAGATTGGAAATGAGCACTCAATCGACGAGCATCTCGGTTTCCTGGGTTTCCCGTCAATGAGACAAACATTGAAAAAGCGTTCTCCCAAAAATAAGCGTGTTGAAAGCCCATAACAGTGATTACCCTATGAAAAAAAATATGCTTTGCATATAGTTATATCCTCTTCTTCAGTAAACTAGGGACCACGATTTCTAACAGACATTTCTGGAGAGTGAGAGAGATTAAGAGAATTAGAAAAAAAAGAAGAAGAAGATGTGATTTTGGAGATGGGAAGAATGGAATTTATAGGTCGAGAAAGAAAATCGAGCCATTGGAAATTTAGCCGTTGGCGTTTGTAGTAAAACCGCGCGGCTTTACTAAAACCGCCCGTTTGAATTACCAACGCGTATTTTTTTGTTATAAATACGACACTAGGGGTGCCTCTCAACCAACCAACAGATTTCTTTCTCAACATCCACCATGTTTTCTAAAGGCAAAGCGAAGCAAATATTATGTGTCGAAGCAAAAGAGGTTTGTGACGGATAGGGAAATCTGGACTTCCAACGGACAGGGTTTCATCTCGCTTGGCAAGCTCCGACTCCCTGAAACGCCACTCAATTTAAGAGAAAATTATGTTCATTGATAAAATCCCTATTTCAGTAGGTAACAATCGTTACTTACCGAACAACAACCTTAAGGTTCTGCTGAACAGAAATCTCATTGGCAAGGTTAGAATTCTATGAGCATATGTCCCATACCATAATACTCATAAAATTCCACAAGAGTTCCAATTTATTGAAAAATAAGAATCGGCCAGTTGCCAAAATAAGAGACGCCCAGTTGCCGAAAATAACATACGGCCAGTTGCCGAAAATAAGAGTCGGCCAGTTGCCATTTCAAAATTCATATGGCCAGTTGCCAATTCAAATAATTCATGTGGCCAGATGGCCAGTTGCCATTTCAAATAATTCAGATGGCCAGTTGCCAATTCAAATAATTCATGTGGCCAGTTGCCATTTCAAATAATTCAGATGACCAGTTGCCAATTCATATAATTCAGATGACCAGTTGCCAATTCATATAATTCACGTGGCCGGTTACCATTTCAAATAATTCAGATGGACAGCTGCCAATTCAAATAATTCATGTGGCCAGTTGCCATAGTCTTACTGTGACGCCATTGGCTAGTTGCCAATGGTGAAGGATTGCAATCATCTCCGAACAGATGGTATGAACTGCCGAAACAGCAACCAATGCTTTCAGATGATATGAACAACCTTGTAGAGTTGTGCTGAACCGCAAAGCGGCTGCCTACGTACCCTCTCTGTTTCTCGAAGGGATCAAGCACGACCGTAGTTCGGCATTTATTCATTTAGGTAATATGAATACTATTATAGGTAGCAATTATCTCTCCAGTTAGATAGTATGAATTGCTAAGCAACAACTATCCTTACTTTTTCAAATCTCCAACAGTATCTTAATTTGCAGCTAATGTAAGTAGCCATCACAGTGCACATAAAAATGTCACTAATCAAAATATCTAAGATAATACAAACCTTACACATCACAGAAGATCATTCACTAATTAATTTTTGGTCAAATTATATTATAATAATGTAAATGCTCCTTTCAAATTAGATATTCATTTTCCCAAAATGCCACTGCTAATACTAGATGACAGCTAAGTTTTTGACATAAAAGTGTAACCTTTACCCATTGGCAAGATCACTCCAGATTAAGAAAAAGAAGCTCATGTGCGCTTAACTACAAGAGGGTGTTAAAGAGATCAAAAATGCATCTGTAAAGATGAGATACGAGAACTAAGTCTCGAAACAAGAACTAAGCCTAAATGCTTACAAGAACTAAGTCACGAAACACGCTATGAGATTGGAAGGAAACCATATAGTTTTATATTATTTCATACAAAAAGAAAGACATAGTTGAATCCGTGAATTTGCTCTTGTACCACTGCTGCCAACAGTACCGTAGCTGCCGCTAGCAGTACAACTACAGAAATGTAGATATATGTTTATATAGCAAAGAGAAGGAAGGAAAATACATGTAAAACACAGATAAAGAATATGTCAAGTAAGAAATTCATATGCGGGCATTATTAAAATAGGCATGCCAAGTTAACCAGAATGAACTAGAGTACCCAAGAAGATTTTCTAAACTTGCATGCACAAAAATATGACTTATTGTTCATCCCCATTCAGAAGAGTCTAGGATCCATCTCTGCCCTTCGCATAAAAAGCTAATTAAGTCCAATTATCCATTTCATTTTAAATCTCCATATTCCTTGTGAAGCACTAACAGTAGGTTTCACAAAGAATGAACCATTTATATAATTAGACCGTAGCATCTTCCCAGAACTTAGATTAATCCTTTCTAAAATTAACCAAAAAGATCATTTTGCTTAAGTGCAGTAGTTTAAACCCAACATAAGCATTCAGCACTGACACTATTCCTTCGTTTCTACTAATTAGAGCAACGCTACCCAATGACAGCACCATCTCATAAGTTAATAAACTAACACCGGCTATACCAGGATATCGATATAGGTACCAACTGTATCCACCACTAACATTTCCAAGTGCTAAGAAATACAAAACACTAGTTACAAAATGCACTTAATCTATAATTCATGTAGGTAGCTCTCCACTTACATAGTTCTACTAACACATAATCCAAGTGTTAATTCATGATGACTTAGATATACAGTTCACCTTAATATCATACTCAATGGTTACTGTCAAACACTCAAAGGAATTTTAGATAAATAATTGATCACCTTCCAAGTTTACAAACAAATCCGTCATCAACTCAAACACCACAAAATGATCTATTCAGTAAAACATGAAAATTGAAATGTATCCATTGATACACTAATGTAACATCACCATAAATGGATCGACAGGGAAAACGGCATGGCGTACAATTAATCAATAACTACAAATGATTTTAGCTCTTAGTCCCATGGTACCCTTCCATTCTTAATGTGTTTGTCTTTAGGAACCTGTTGCTACTACAACTCTTCTTAGAAATGTTACTGAGATCAATACGGTACCAAACAGTACCGCAAGTATACTAAGATCGTACCCAGTACCACCAAAACCTCTAGCTTCCCCAACTGTTTATCTTTCAAACCCATGTAGTCAACATCAGATACCATTACTCAAGACTTAAACGTATAAGAATAATAAGTGGCTAACATTTAGGGTCTACGTACAGTAGCTTACTTCAAAATTCGAAGCACAAATCAGTTGCTAAGTATAGCTAGCACTCATGAAAAATAATTGAGACTGTGATCTCCAAGGTATCAATCCAAAAATGGTACATATATACCAATGGTCACCAAATGTATTGAAACGTGATCTAACACTTACAGACCAAAGTAAGGTTATGCGGCTAGTAATAGTCCTAAGTGTAGACTTACACAAATGGAGACACGTTTTTAATTAGCCCAACAAGCACATATTCCATAAACAATCAACTTTATTGTCTAACCATTATGGTTAGTGTAGCTAACTATGCAAGAGTATGATCTAAATGTTTCTTTCTTTGTATACCCAAGTGTATACAGTAGCTAAATACTAACACACAATGAATGAACACATTATCACCATGGTATCTTAACCTATATTAAGATTTGGCGGACCATTGATGGAATTTCCTAGTCCTACGACATTCCATCATTCAAAAAGAAACTAATAATACAGACCAGCAATACAAATTTTATCAAGTCAAATGATTTGATTGGAAACAAGCACTCAAACAACATTGGCATATTTAATTAAGGATGAGTTCATATGAAAAGCAAGAGTTCAACTCATCAAACCATGGCAAGATCAATCAACATTTACAAATTCCAACCACCAAACGTATAAGCAATAAAATAAGACTTTTTACACTCCGTATCACCACTAGCATGAAAGACACAATCATAAAAATCATTTCATTAATCAAGCTAACAATCAGAGCATGACAGAAATGATCAAATGGAAATGAGTTACTTACCGAGCTCATTTCTTGTAGCGTCAATCATAAGCTCAAGGGATTCCACAATGCCAACGGTTACCAAAAATGTCTATATAACTTAAATTCCAGCGGGATGCAGCCACGACAGCAACAAATTCTGGTTTCAAGTCTTTTGTGCCAATCTTTCTTTCAACATCATTTCTCTTCTTTCAGGCTATTCATCGAACACTTTTGCAGTTGTAAAGCTGTGAGCCATGGGTTAAATCTCTAGTTCAAATACAATAACTCCTCCAAGAATTAACACAAAATGAAAACTTAATCTCTACAACAAATTCACCAGAGAAACAAAAGAGAGATGGAATCCCGATTTATGTATTTACAAAATTCGAATTTACAAATCCTAGAATTGAAAATCAAATACATGCACCTCATTCCTTAATATTACTTGAATTAAAGTTTGGTATGAACCCTAGATTTACTATGCTCAGAACAACTTCAATCCAAGGATGCATTTATAACAAAATACCAAATCAGAACATGCATCGTGTGTAATGGCACAAACCCATCCATTGATAACAATCACATCGATCAACTGAAAGAAAATCAGTTGATTCAAATCAAATTGCGTCTAACTGATAAATCAAAAACAGAAAAATCATCTTTCCCACTTACAAGCAAACTAATCAACACTAGGCGTAATTGTACCTCCATAGAGCCTACTAACTTTTCGTGGTTTAGTTTGGTTTTACTTAAATTTTCAGTCATCAGAGGAAGAAAAATAAGAAAAAAATGAAAGAAAGGAAGATGGATATCGAGTTTTCTCTCTGTTCCTCTTAACTAAAATTGCTCATCGATATCTCCGTTTCTTTTTGACGCGTGCTTAGCTGCATGGGTCACTATTATAGCACCCAAAGGTTTGGCTAAGGCAGGCTCTTCTATTTCCGCACCTACAGTAGTTATTCGGGCATCCCAAAAGTGTAAAAGACACTGTAGTGTTTGAGTTTTTAGCAAATCCAAATGCATAATTTGGCTAGCGGGTTTAATTAAACCCGAGCAAAAGTTTGTGGCCTTACAAGGTTTGTCCATTATGTTTCATGGATAATCACAGTCTTATGCAATGCCCTTGGATGTATTCAAAGTGTCCGCGAGAAGGTTGTTCACGCATCAGAATGGTGATTGAATCACAACCGGAAAAGCTCAGGTATTTGCAATATCAAGATCCCAACTGTCCAGAGGAACCACATATGCTAGATGATGTTATGAAAGTTAAAAAAGAAGAAGAAGAAAAGATTGCAACACTCTGCAAAAACTTCAAACTTAAACCCAAATTGAAGAAGGAGTTATTACACTGCAAGCATTGTGGATATGGAGATCACGAATACAAACATTGGCCAAAGAGAATCAGTGGATGCTCAAAGCCCGATTGCAAGACTTTTATGCATTTGCGGACATCTTATGAAGAAGACACTTATGGAAGGCATTTATGGGAATGTCCTAAGTGTTTTTTGTGGAGTGGGATGATTGAAGTTGAAGGAAAAATCGATTCACTATGGTATTATGTTATTTAGTTTGCTGTTTATTTTGTGTTATTACGATTATCTAAAACCAAACATGTGGATGTCTTCACATTTGCACCATCAATATCATAAGTAATTTAAATTGTTTCTGGATTAAACATTGCACCATCAATCTCATAAATAAAAACATACTGCATTGAACAACCACATCATACATCATACATGAGAATAAAGGAAATATATTAGATTAAAACAACTACTACATAGGTGTCAATTCTCGGCGGGTGGTGGAATTCCTAGGGCGATGTAGGGATCGTATTTGATGAGCACCCTAAGTATGTTGAAACAAGCATGGAAGTTGAAAGGACGACCGCCGTGAGATGATGCCCATATCGCTAGAGTTATGGGTTCCGCTTCATGTTCGGCTTCACCGTTGAGCTTATTTTTGTGATTCTCAATTAGTAAAGCGACGAACTCCTTCACATTCATACTAATTGAACTAAAACAATGCGACAATCCGTGAGAATCACTCCATTAATGTTCCTTGTTTCAGCGGTGAACATTCTGTAAAATTTCTCCCAGAAAATCAACGTCGATTCGGCTACATTACTAAAAACAGCATCTTGTGTGTGAAAAACAAAGGCTCTACAAATAGCTAAATCCTCTTGTTGAGTGAATCTAACACCACGAACTCTGAGAGGCATTTTTGTAGATGATTTGAAAGTGAAGAATGTGTAGAATGCGTGAATTTAGAGTTTAAATAAGGAGTATTTATAGAACTCAAAAATTATAGCCGTTAGATCACAAGAATTTTTAGCCGTCCAGATTCAACCGTTGGCGCTTCTATGAAAAATGCGGCGCTTTCAGGAAAGACGCTGGCGCTTTCAGGAAAAACGCGCGTTGAAAAGACAAGTGCCAGCGTTTTCGGCTCAAACGCCAGCGCTGGTTCGAAGCTCGCCCGTCCTTTCATCAAGCGCGCGCTACATGTTTTAACTCACTCAACAAACCAACAAATTTGTTGGTTTGAACATCCATTTTTCATGTTTGTTGAGTCCATAGTGGGAGCAAAATCAACAAACTTAGTTTGTTGAGTCCATAGGAACTGCTCTTAGTGTATGCGTCGGACAATCACCTGCAAAATAATGGACAGACATGTTCGATAGAAAATATAAAAAAACTGTATTGATCAACGACGGAGATAGAGGACCAAAATTCTTCAAATTACATTATCGGGCTTAGGTATTTAAGTTTTCTCACGATCTTTCTTATTTAAATTTTCAAAAATTTCAACAATATACAAGTCTAGACTATATAATTTTTTTACATAATTAGGTTTTACATTTTGTCCTGAAAAAAATTTGTAATACGTTGTGAATAATGTTAGACTCTTTATAAGTATCATTATTTTGTGGGGATAATATAATAAGTATTAAGAATTACTCAATCTAGTCTTTGAGTAACCCATCTTACAACTTGTGTCGTATTTTTGTGTCCTAAATTCTTATGTTTCATTGTATGGATTTGTCCCCTGACCAAACAATCCTAGCCGTGTCAAGTGTTGTCCTGGTATATATTAATAATAAGTACACTTGTGTTGGTATTTTGTTATTCTTTACTAGAGACGTAAAATGGGCCAGCCTAATTTAGCTTAAGCCCAAGATGACGTAAAATGGGCCAGCCTAATTTAGCTTAAGCCCAAGATGGCACGTGTTTAGTGTGTCGTATTGTGATGTGGCACAGATCAAGATATATTGTGTTGTGGCGTGTTAGAGGATGTGTTGTGCCACAAAAATAACCATGTCATGTCGTGTTGTGCAGTGCAATACCGACACACTATTTTATATGTTTAAATAAAAGTGCTTCAGATAATTAGATATTATATACTGTATATATTTTATAGGAATAAGTCTACACAACGAATAATATGTCAAAAATTGGTTAGAATAAAGACTCTTTTGTAAAATATACCTTAAATGTGATATAATTTACGGTGTTGTGTAGCCCTTTATGCATGTTATTACGTGTTTTGTTAATGTGATTTGTTGTACTTCGCGCTTATCCGTACCGCGTGCTGTGCATGCCACTATGCCGATTAGTCCTGTCCAGCCCAACACACGAAGTTACCTAGCTATGTTGTACTGTCCTATAAACCTGGCACGACCCAGCTTACACATGTATTCTTTAGCATTTTGTACTCATATTTATATACTCCCCCCGTCTTTAATTAACAGTCCTAATTGACTTTGTCAAAATATTAAGGAAATCCTATAAATTGTCATGACTAACCCTTGATTAGCTCCTATTTAATGTTATGTTATTACCAAAACTAAAGTTATGTAAGAATAAATAGAAGTTTTATTAGGAATTTTATAACTATCCAATAAATGTTTTTGGAATGACGATTAATACAAAAATATTGAATATATATATATGGTGATAACATTTAAGATTTTGAATTAAGTTTATATTAAAAATTATTTTATGATTATAAAAAATAAAGGGTATATTTGATAGTTTAAGGAAAAATATGTCTATAAACAAAGCGGACGGATAAAAAAGGGTTTTACCTATTTCCCATCTCCACTTTCCCTAAATCCAATCCCAATTGTATAAATCAAAATTTGTGTAACTCTTTTTAGATTGGGCAAACAAAACTCACTCCAGTATTACATAATCTCCATACTTAACCTACACTCTCACCACATCATCGCCAAGTTAATTAGCTTTAGAAATTCATTTGCAAATCACCATCTAATCAGGTTCCAAAACTAATTTGGATTCCGTTACATACTCCAGAAAGAAATTCCATTAATTAATATAAAAAAGAGACAGGGGAGTATATAACACGCCCCTTGTTGGTTTGGCAAACTGTATATAACAAAAGGTGTTCCCCTTATCGGTTTGGCAAACGGGTTTGACCACACTCGAGGATCACGATGCATTTTCCACAGGTTAACCAACAAGCGTGTGCCTGCTTTCACTTTATACCCACCTATATTGCAGTCTTCGATAGCCTCGTGGGGTACGGAGATTGGGGCAGCAGGGTACAGCCGGAGTGTTTCCTTGATAATTTCTTGGAGGTAGACCAGGTCATTGATGTCATGTTCCTGTATGTTTCGATCCTTGCCGACTACAGTGTCAGCTCTTCCTGGGCCTTTTGTAAGACACTAGGATTGGTGAGCAGTAGTGAGAGAGCCCATGTCATTGACACTGATGTCGTGTCTGAGGCAGCTAAGGTAAGTGCCTGCAAGATCAGCAAACCATGTAAAAATAGAAAGGTGTTAAAATAGTGTTTCATGGCTTTGTTGATATGGTGAATTCCTATTAGACCTTGCCAAACATCCATCGACTTATTTTTCGGATAGGCTAACTCGTGTTACTCCAGTTTCCAGGTAGCAGAGAATGATTACCTTTTGGTATTTTTTATGTGGATACTTTGTTATAGCGGAGCAGCACTATGCCTTCAGTAATAAAAATTGACTTTTCATTTAATATTCAGGATAAAGAGATGCAAAGGAGTTAATGTACCAGACAGGTGGCTTTGATGGCAGTGTCTCGACTGTAATCAAAGAAGAGATCATCCTTCTCTTCATCAAGAATTGATACCAACACGTCCATGGAGTCGTTCTCATCATTACTGCTGTCTGCTGCTCCGTCTGATTGTGTCCCTGATCTCTTTCTTTCTCGATGCTCTTCAATCCATTTTTCAGCAATCAAGTCCTTCTCTTTAGCTATCCTCTTCATGTGTTTCTTTTGCCCATCTACATCCAGCCTCCCAAGGAACGGAAGAGCATCAGATGCAACGGTAACTCCTGCTAGTCTGAAATATTCTGAGATGGTCTTGTGAAGCTTTTCACTCTTCTCTTTCTCTATTTCATTGTCATCCTCAGTGTAGAGAGCCTTTCCTACAACCAACTTTAACATTGTATTCAAGGTTAGATCTCCAAACACTCGAGTCATATCGACTTTAACCGATGCAGAAGTTTCGGCTTTATGCTTGATTTGGTTTTGGTTTTGGCTTTTCATCCAACCTTGGTATAATTTTTTTATACAGCTTTCGATCTCTGAATTCGTGACATGCTTGAGCAACTCGAGACGCCTATGGGAGAGTAATTGGAGAGTAGAGATCTTACGCATCGCACGCCAGTAAGGACCATAAAAGGCGAAACCAACCATGGCGAAGCCGTAACCGAGTTACTTTCCAGAAGCAGTAGGTGGACGACTAGCAAGAAACTTGTCGTTCACAGTGAAGCATTCTTTAGACATCTCCCAACTACTCACAACCAGTGTCGGGTACATCCCTAACCGGACCATGAAAATACTTCCATACTTGTCAGCCATGTCGCCAAGGATTTTGAACAGATGTGTAGATCCTGCTAGTTGAGGAAGATGACCTATGATGGGCCACGCACCACCAACTTCCCAGTACTTTTCAACAGAAAATTGACCTTTTGCGTTTTGTTTTTTTTCCATAAATTTGATGGCACGACACACTTTACACCTCCAAATGACCACACACCTGGTCTCTGTGTCAATTCTTGTGACAACAAGCCGTTTGTTTTGCACAGTACTTTCATGTTTACAGTCGTCCTGGATAAATATGTTTGCTTCGAGCTGTATGCGAAACTAGTGGTGGGGGAAATTACTGGTAACTACTAGAAAGTAGCTTGGGAGAATCAGTCACTTGCATTTGATATTAATACCAGTTCAAGTCATGGATAAATATTCTTGCGTCGAGCTACCAGAAAGTAGCTTGGGAGAATCAGTCACTTGCATTTGATATTAATACCAGTTCAAGTCATGGACTTGCAAATACATCGGAAGAAAATGTATTAAGCCAGCGGGAAAATTAGCTAGGCATGCTAGGATTCATAAGCTTTCATAAAATTTATCACGGGTAGTATTCTTTGAGTGTTCTTGAGTGTAATAAAATTTTCAGAATTTTCAGACAATCTTTTGGGGACTCAAATTCTGTAATAAAATTCTTCATCCTCTTCGGCCACTATCATATACATGCAGTTGTTGCTTATTAAACTGATGGCCCCTTGTGTATGCTTCATCGCAATTGTAGCAGAGACCTTTCTCCCGCTTTGCTCTCATCTCAGCATACGTAAGTTTCTTCATTGGTGGCAGTTTAGGGCTTGTGGTAGGGATAGTAACAGTTGGAGTGGTAACCAAAGGAGTCAGATTAGAGGCCTTGTTGGAGGTTGTTAGGGTCTTACTACCATAAGCAAATCGATTAGCAATTCTTGGCTGAGATTTAGCATCCTTATCCATGATGCACTCTTGTCTTCTAGCCAGGAATATAGATTGTTGTAATGTTGTAGGAGTAAACATTTGTACTACCATCATTCAGTCTTCTTTCAAACTACTAATAAAACTAGGAATGAAGTAATCTTCAGTAAGGGATTTATTCCTAGCTAGCATCAATGCTTTGAGCTCTTCAAACTGTTCTTTATATTCCAAAACCCTACCAGTTTGATCCAGTTTGTCAAATTCTCCTACAACATTATCATGACCTAATTCTTGAAACCTAGTACACACATCTATAATAAAATCTTCTTAATAAATAACACCCTTACCTTCTTGATAGTCCTGGAACCAAACATCTGCCTTCCCATCTAAGTATAGCGTAGCCATGTGCACTTTATGTTCATCACTCATCTGGTGTAGGAAGAAGTACTTCTTGCATTTCCGGATCCAATCACTAGGGTTAACACCATCAAAACGAGGAATATCCACCTTTGGCCTGTAATTTGGAAATACCCCTTCACCCATCTGGTGGTTTTACTTCCCGTTCCTGGTGATTTTATGGAAATAAACGCAGATCTATCAAGCAGGAGTTGCAATTTATGATTCATAGAAGTAACACTGGAATTGGTGGTTAACTGATCAGTACGAACGAATAAGCTTCAATTGATTATCAATGTCTTCCCGCATCGTCTTCATATCACCTTTAACAGATTTAAGAGATTGAACTTCAGAACCCAATTCCTTCAATTCCAAACTCAATTTCTTCGTGAGATCATCCAATTGCTTCAACCTGGTACAATCATCCATGATCTCTCCAAGGAAAGACCGTCTCTGATACTTGTAGTGATCTACACTACAAATGGGAACCAGGATTACACTGTAGAAATTGGAATAAAACCTCAAGAGAGGCAGAGAAACAAAACTAAACAACAATGCTATTTGATAATAATATCCAGTCCTGCTGTACACTAAATACGGTTTGGTTACGCAGCATGTGCCAAACACACGAAAGGTGCCCAAAAACTAACACACAACTAAGCAGCAGTACTGTGCCAGGGACATGACAATATATGCCGAATTTTCGGCGACGAACTCATATCAGTAAAACGAATGATATACATATGTATGCCGTTCTGAAGTACAACCGAATCTTGACTTATTGATTGGATTTTTGACCGAATCAGATTCATCCGACTCCGTATAATACCCATACGTTTGTCGTCCTGAACTTTTGTCTGTACCCCGAATTGCTAACTAGGGTTCGAATCCTACCCTTTACATTTTTGAGAAAAAACTCTAATATCTTGGAATCAGTTGGCTATAGAGTGGATGTGGGATTGGAATAGTGTTGGATCCGGTGGGTTATTAAATAGTTGGGCTAAAGTATGAAAATCTGGTAACAACAGCTGGCGCATCAAACGGCCGGATGATCGGAAAATCGTAAAATTCAAGATTATTCGCCAGGGCCACAAAACACTCGTACTTGGTTCGGAGTTAAGGTAGTTCGGGAATATTAATCGGGAACTACTGATTCGGTAAAATTCGTGAATCATTCGTGAATAATACGCCGAATTGCTAACTAGGGTCTAGACTATATAATTTTTTTACATAGTTAGGCATTACATAAGTCAACATAACGAATACATTGGTAAAAATTTGCTAGAATAAAGACTTTGTCGTGAATTACTATACATGAAATGTGATATATTTTATCATGTTGTGTAGTGCTTTTGTGTTCATGTGATATATTTTATCATGTTGTGTAGTGCTTTTGTTAATGTGATGTGTTATATTTCATGCTTATCCGTACCGCGTGTTGTGCCACTGTCCCATTAGTTTGATCCTGCCCAACACACAAAGCTACCTTGCTGTGCTGTATTGTCCTATAAACGTCCTGGCATGGCCCCGTTTACACCTGTATTCTTTACCATTTTGTAGTTTGTACTCACATTTATGTATATATAACACGCCCCTTATCGGTTTGGCGAACTGTATATAACAATAGGTGTGCCCTTAGTAAAAACCATTACCAAAACAAAATTCAGTCACTGTTAGATTTTCTTCTGAAGGAATTCGGAGAGAACGACTGATGTGGTTTTTTAGCAGAAAGGTAAGTCAATCTGGTTTCTCAGCGTACAATACAGCTGAATAAGTAACTCATGGAATTGATGCCTTTGGTCTTACTGCCATTGTCACTGGTATAGCTCACTGTTTATCTTCTTCTTCTTTACTTGTATTGCTCTCATCAAAAAGAAAAAAGTGGGGTTTTTTCTTTTAGTATTTGAAATTGCTTGATTGGGTTTTGATTGTTTGTGATTCAATTGCTAATTCTGTCTTACTTTGGGGAATTGAGGGGTAAATGTAAGTAAAATTACTATCACTTTTTGGATGTGGGTTTGCGATGGAATTTGTTTTTCTTTCTCCCAGTGTTAGTGGGATTTATTTTGTAATCAACAGCTTTAATGGGGGTGGATTTGATTTTGGGTTTAAGTTAGTTTCATGAAAATCAGGAATTTTGATGGTTATTCTGCTGAAATTGAAGGATCAATTTGGGGGATGATCTATTTAAGAGTACAGAATAAAGCGTGTGTGGCAGATAGTGATATTGCTGAACCCAATGGATGCATGAAGTGATTTGTGTCAGCTACTTAGCTAGCTTGTTTTGATGGCAGGATCATCAAATGGTTTTGGCGCTGAGACTGCTCGTATACTTGCGATGCGTGGAGTTCAAGTAGTCATTGCAGTGAGGATTACTGCTGCAGGTACCACTGTAAAAGAAACAATACTAATGGAAACACCTTCTGCTAGAATATATGTATTGGAGTTAGATCTTAGTTCCATGGCATCAGTGAGAAAATTTGCTGAAGAATTCAAAGCCTTTAGTCTACCACTGAACATACTTATGTAAGAATCTTGAGAAAATTGATATGTTTTGTTATCGATATTCGTCAGCAGCTTCAATTTTACATTTTCCAAATGTGAAGCCTATGTGGGCGTGTGTTGACTATCTTGTTATAGCTGTCTTAATAAGTGATATGTGATCTTTATCTTCTTTCTGGCAGTAATAATGCGGGCGCTATATGTCCCTACAAGCTTTCCCCTGACAACATAGAGCTTCAGTTTGCAGCAAATATTTAGGTCTGCTGTGAATATTGGCTGTAAATATAGAGATCATTATACTGAAAAGAAACTGTTCATAGAAATTGACACCGGGGAGGCCATATTGTGCACTGTCTTTTTCTCTGAATCACCTATATGCAGAAAACATATATTTTTATATCTTTATTTTCTTGCAGGTCATTTCCTTTTGACTGATCTTTTGTTGGAGACTATGAAATGGACTGCATCTCAAAGTAACATTGAAGGAAAAATTATCAATGTTTCTTCCGAAGGTTACAAGTTGGCATACAGAGAATCATGTATCATGGTATGGAAGTTCCTTATATCATAGACTTTGTTACTGTCTCGCCAACATAAAAACTAAGGTAGAATTTTATTTTTATTTTCATTTTCGAAATTAATGAAGTTTTAAAAGATAAGGAATTAGTCTGTTGTTAATTTTTTCCGCCCTGTGAGGTTTATAATCTATATACATGGGAATAGAATCAAAACTGCAAGTACAATAGGTTTAGGGCATATGGGCAGTCAAAACTTGCAAATATATTGCATGCTAATGAGCTCAGTAGACGCCTAAAGGTGTTAACATTTCTAAATTCTTACTTTACTAAGAATATTGTTCTTCTTATAAGCATATTGTGATCATAAATTTGTTCACTCATTTGAAGTAGACTCTACAGTCATTTGAAAGTTTCTTCATTGATTAACAGGAAGATGGGGTGGAAATAACTGCAAATTCACTTCATCCAGGAGCAATTGTGACAAATCTTTGGCATAATAGTAGCATCGTTAATGGTAAATCACTCTTTAAGTTTTCTGTTTGAATTAAGAAACTTTTGACTGGTATGTAGTTTGGACCGTATGGTTTGTGAAAAACCTGTTCTATATTTGGGAACAATTGAAAACTCCCTTCAGTTTATGAATATACTTGACTTCAAAGAGTTCATAAGACTCTTAATAATAATTAAAAGCACTTGTTTCAGATCAAGTATGTGGTATGACCCTGCTCGTTGTGTTGTATACTGAATTCAAAAATAGTGAGTTTCTAAGTTGCTTTGCCCATAAAGAGTTCCAATGTAGTCAACTATTACTAACGAATTTATACCCTCTGTGCTTCTCTTATCTGTGCTGTTGGATTCGCACCGTCTGTGCTCTGTGTCGCTGTTGTCTAGTTTTGAGGTTTCACGCAAGTGGGAGTAATAAATACGTTTTTGGGTCTACTGTTGAAAAACTTTTAGTGAAAAATGTTAAGCAGGTCGGTATTGTGCATATATCAGGTTAAGCAGTTGTTTCATACAAGAACTTGTTTAGTGAGTTATCTTATAGAGTTATAGTTTATATTCGTGCTACCATGAATCATGGTTGTGTAGGGTGCATCAACAACATGCTATGCTGCATTACATCCGAACGTCAAAGGTGTTAGTAGAGAGTATTTTGTGGACAACAACATTTCAGTAACAAACTCACAAGCTTTAGATACTGAATTAGCCAAGAAACTAGGGAATATCAGGATGAAATTGATCCGCAAAAGCAATTGTTGAAAATGCATGTGTGATCCCTATCTTATGATTGTAAGCCATTGATTATTTTAGTTATTAATAAAAACTATGGTAACTACATATGTTTAGCGATTCCTCGTTTTTTATTACATTCAAGTAGAGCAGGCAAGTGTACCGCTTCGTATAGAAAAACTGGAATAGACAAGCTGTGTGATTGTGACTAATTTCCTTTCAGATTGTAGTTACCTCATTTATCTTTTAATTTTCATTGGCCTTTTGGTCTGGATTCATGTCTTGCAGAAGGATTGTTAATTTGTTAGATGTAAATGTAAAATGTAAAGGATTGTTAGGTGAAATTGTTTCCCATGGATTCCACGAATAGCGTGCATTATACACTATCACCACCTGATCCAGAAGTCATCCATTTATATTCAAATTGCACAGCAGATAACTGATGTGTTTGAAGTCTTATATTATTTGGGTAAATTTGTAAATTTCAGGTTTAGTAGTCTATTCGATGAAAGTTGATCTCAGAAATAGTTGACCAATGCTGATTGAAATCTGCACATATTTAGCATGTTTCATGTGTTTACTGGCTGGATGGGGATGACTACAATGTCCAGTAACAGTTTGTGTAATTGCTCTGATTTTGAAATGTGGTGTGGATCCTGATAAATGGAACGGATTGTTCTGGCTCTTTCCACAAACTGATAGGAGTAACAGCCTTGTTCAGATTTTCAAGGTACTACTTCCCGACTTACTCTTAAAATTTCACTTTTCCAGTCTTCCAAATTTTTGCAGTCTTTGTCTATACATATACATTTATAGGGTCGGAAGATATCAACTTCCCAATCTCTTATGTTGTGAAATTTACTATGTTTTCACAAAATCGTTATATGTTTACTTTCTACTTTGTTATGATGGGAAGCCCTATAAGCAATGAGCCTCAAATCAATCTAGTTGCATCTTATATCTTTTTGCGGCTTACATAGAATTGGTGGTCAAGGTAGTTAATAAGATAATAATGCCATAAGATATAGAATTGGTGGTCCAAGAAGTTTATTTAGTAAATAATGAGCCATCACAAACAAAGAAAAGCAGAAAACATTCTTAAAGAGTATTGTAGGAAGTTACCATATCGATGAATGAAACTACTGTCAGTCGGTAAGGCATTGGGAAATCACTTCTGGTTATAGCTTCCATCTTTGGTAAATCTAGTAAAGTGTGCTGGCACTGCTGGGAAGACGTGGGTAAAGGTGAACTTCTAGTGGGGTTACTTTGGGCATGGTTAAACCCGAACCTTCAGCCATGTCTATTACTAGTCCAGCTGGTATGTCGAAATCAAATGCATGAAGTAGGCAAGCTAGTGTCATATGAAGTGTCTGGATGGCTAAATTGATCCCTGGGCACATCCTTCGTCCTGATCCAAACGGTGTGTACTCAAAATTTTGACCCTTAAAGTCCAAATTTGCAGCTTCACCACCGGTGCTACCATCGAGCTGTGAAAGAAACCTCTCTGGCTTAAACTCCAACGGGTTTGACCACACTCGAGGATCACGATGCAGTTTCCACAGGTTAACCAACAAACGTGTGCCTGCTTTCACTTTATACCCACCTATATTGCAGTCTTCGATAGCCTCGTGGGGTATGGAGAGTGGGCCTGCAGGGTACAGCCGGAGTGTTTCCTTGATGATTGCTTGGAGGTAGACCAGGTCATTAATGTCATGTTCCTGTATGTTTCGACCCTTGCCGACTACGGTATCAAGCTCTTCCTGTGCCTTTCGTAAGACACTAGGATTTGTGAGCAGTAGTGAGAGAGCCCATGTCATTGACACTGATGTCGTGTCTGAGGCAGCTAAGGTAAGTGCCTGCAAGATCAGCAAACCATATAGAAAGAAGAAAGGTGTTAAAATGAGGAGATAACCATTAGAAAATGAACGTATATGTATGGTTAACTAGGGGCATCCAATTAGAAACCCAAAATGAGGTCAAATCTATTCTGAGAAGAACAAGCCGTTGTTGCTTTGTTGATATGGTGAATTCCTGTCAGACCTTGCTAAACATCCATCGATTTGTTTTCAGATAGGCTAACTCGTGTTACTCTAGTTTCCAGGTAACAGAGAATAATTTTCTTAATAGTTGTATATGAGTTTTAAATCATTTTTTATGTGGGTGGACACTGCAGGCTGCTGTTGTAGTGGAGCAGCACTATATCTTTAGTAATAAAAAGTGGTTTTTCGGTTAATATTCAGGATAAAGCGGTCCACCAAACGATGCAAAGGAGCTAACGTACCAGACAGGTGGCTTTAATGGCAGTATCCCGACTGTAATCAAAGAAGAGATTATCCTTTTCTTCATCAAGAACTGATACCAACACGTCCATGAAGTCGTTCTCGTCATTACTGGTGTCTGCTGCTGCGTATGATAGTGTCCCCGGTCTCTTTCTTTCTCGATGCTCTTGAAGCCATTTTTCAGCAATCAAGTCCATCTCCTTGGCTATCCTCTTCATCTGTTTCTTTTGTCCATCCACATCCAGCCTCCCAAGGAACGGAAGAGCATCAGATGCAACGGTAACTCCTGCTAGTCTGAAGAATTCTGAGATGGTCTCGTGAAACTTTTGACTCTCTTCTTTCTCATTTTCATTGTCATCCTCAGTGTAGAGAGCCTTTCCTACAACCAACTTTAACACTGTATTCAAGGTTAGATCTCCAAACACTCGAGTCATGTCAACTTTAACGGATGCAGAAGTTGCAGCTTTATGCTTGATTTGGTTTTGGCTTTTCATCCAACCTTGATATAATTTTTTTATGCAGTTTTCGATCTCTGAATTTGTGACATGCTTGAGCAACTCGAGACGCTTATGAGAGAGTAATTGGAGAGTAGAAATCTTACGCATCTCCTGCCAGTAAGGACCATAAAAGGCGAAACCAACCATGGCAAAGTCATAACCGAGGTACTTGCCAGAAGCAGTAGGTGGGCGACTAGCAAGGAACTTGTCGTTGACAGTGTAGCATTCTTTAGACATCTCCCAGCTACTCACAACTAGCGTTGGGTACATCCCGAACCGGACCATGAAAATACTTCCATACTTGTCAGCCATGTCGCCAAGGATTTTGAACAGAGGTTTAGATCCTGCTAATTGAGGAAGATGACCTATTATGGGCCACGCACCTCTGACTTCTGGAGGTGGTATCTGTGATAGTTTCGTATCGTTGGGATGGTTACTTCTGGTTTTCATATTTCTTTGCCTCAAAACTGAGATCCATAGATAGTAGAAGAAGGATATGCAAGCGAACAAGCCTGCAATACTGGCAAACGGGAAGTACTGGTAAATGAAATCGACCATGTTTGCAGACGGAGAAGATGATAACAGGAAGGTGAGTGGATGACTATCTTCAGAGGCAACTGATATAAAATGGTATGGACAACACTCAAACATTATCTCTTTCTAATATTAGTCAAATTCAGGCGTCAAGTATGATATACCTCTCTTTCAAAAACCAGGGAGCTGCCAAATGTGAATATTTGTATGTTTATCATAACTTTTCTTTGTCATATATGGAGAATTTTGCTTGGACTTTTGTCACATGGCCGACCATTTCTTTTCAATAGGAAATTGACCTTTTGGCGTTGTGTTATGCCATAAATGTGCTGGCGCGAGACGCCTCACACCTCCAGGGGACCACATTCCTGGTTTCTGTGGCAATTTTTGTGGCAACAAGCCTTTTTATTTTGCAGTACTATATAGCTGGGTAATGGAAGAAACAGAAGACTGGCAACAAAATAGAGACAAGTATCTTATAAGATGTGATTGATTGAGACTTTCAGTGAAGTTATTTACGGAGACACCAACACGATAAGAACACCAATAAACTTGGTTTCAGACACAATTGAACAAATCGAACTATGTGAATTCCGATGATGGCGATTCGATAAGCTTAACGCTTGACATCTTCTGTTCATTACCTCGTTTGATGATCGATTCTTCAAACTCCGTTGCATCATAAGCAATTTTTAGGATTCCATCGCTACAAAATCCGTATTCGTCAGCAGATTTATGAAGAAGCTTTAGGAATTCCTCATCATATAATGTTTTTGTTTGTATCATGAAACGTTTGCTAGTTTCATGAGTCGTACCTACACATACAGGAATGTATCCTTTAGGTACTACTAACGGTGTAGGCTCTCGCAAACGCTTATAACTACTTCTGCTTCGTCCTATCAACATTTTGCTTAGTTTACTGGTTTTGTTTCCCATTACTAGAACTCCCGCAACATTCAACTAACTCTGAGAGTTGATTTCTGAAGATAAGCTTATGTAAACGAGCGAGATATAGAGCCGTGCAACAGGTACGAAGGCAGTGCAGTACAAAGGATACGACGAATATGCTATGTACGGGTCATAGGTTATGCCAATATATGCGACTTATTCGACGGTTTTAGATGTTTATGATTGTTGCATATATTTGTCTTCTAAGGTCTGGGGGATGGCATGCCGTGAAGACAAAGTTGATTGTGACAAACATTCCATTCATTCCATATTGTCGTCGAAAAGGTTATTTTCAGAGTCGACTCTACGTGAATTTGTGGTTTACCGACGATACAAAAGCACTTCTAGTGTCAACATTGGATTGGCATTCAGGATAGTAACATGCGCCAAAAATTATTTCAAAGCATATAAACTAATGTTGCATACAATAAAAAATCGCTCTCGCTCGTTATAGTCCAAATACTTTGAAAAAATGTTGCTTACGATAAAAAAAATTAGGTATTTGGTAAACACTTAACAATAATAATATCGCACTTGTATTTGGCGGTATTTAACGTGGCATTTTTAGGGGCCACTCGAAAGGAATTAAGGGACAACAATAAAACAAAAAAGGGTCACCCAAACGTAAATTGAAGCCAGCCCTTATCTCGCGTAATTTGTAATGGTAAAATTGCCCTCACATAATCGGTAGATAATACAAGATTTGTATCCTCCGATTACAATCGGTAGATAAAATATGAATAGTTGGTCCAATTGTAGTGGGTGATGTATTTGAAGAAAATTTGTGTCATTTTTTTCATTTTGAGTTATAGAGAAGAAGAATAAGGAAAAAAAGGAAAAACCATTTTTTCTTAAATAAACAAAAAAAATGGATGGATATGAAGAAGAAGGTGAGAGTCATGGCGAAGAACATAATGTTGAAGGTTCATTACCGTTTAGAGAAGACGATTTGGGGTATATGTTGAATGATCCAAACTTTTGTGGAGAGGAAGCCCTAGACGACGCTTTCATGGAAGAAAACGGAGAATCACCCGAGATCGAAGCTAACGATGCATCAAACATACAGGTATTGTGTTATGAAACTCAAATACCCACTTTGAATGCGTTTGTATGCGTTTGTAAACAAGAAAACTCGATTCCTGCATGCATTGAATGCCATGAACTAACCAGAATCGGTAGATAATGTATCTACATATCTATCGAGTATAACATACTGAGTACCAAATATGTACATTCGGTAGTTCCAATAAAGTAGATTACTACCGAATATGCAAAAACCCCCAAATTGATTTTCCAAAATATCTATATTCGGTAGTTATGTAGAGTATATATACTACTGATTATCACAATGGCCCCAAAAACCAATTCCTCCAAAATTATAAAACTCAGTATTCTTATCTTTTACATTCGGTAGTATTGTAAATTAATCTAACTACCGAATATATCATTGGCCACAAAATAAAATTTTCGCAAACTTGTAAAAATTGTAATTCTTCATCTTTGAAAATCGGAAGTCTATTAATTATGTTAGCTTCCGATTATTGATATTCGGATGTTTTACCATATAATTGCTTCCGAGTATGTATTTTTTTGTACTCAGGAGACTGTCTAAATTTTTATATTGAAATCGGTTGTTTGTGGCACAAAATATACTACCGATTATGGAACAATCGGTAGGAAAACTTCTACCGATTGTGTGTGTATTTCGAGGCACGGCTAGTTTTTTTTGAAATAAATATTTGTTGGAGTATAAACGGTAGATTACTTAACATATTAATTTCCGATTCTAACCAAACTGTGATAAAAAATTGAAAATTTTGACAGAATCGGTAGATTACATAACATACTAACTCCCGATTTTCGTTAAAATTTTGAATATCATAATGTTATATAACGATTATACTTCGACAATTCTATTACAATGACTTGTGATTAGCGCCGTGGACGTCTTGGACGAGCCCTAAATGGATTAAATCTATCCATCGCCTTAAGGATTCTGAAATTAGCTTCGTAACCGAAGTTTGATCTTTTCCGTCTCCGCCATTCCATGAGAGATCGTGCTATAACCTCATCATTGGTTTCACCCCTCAATCGATATTGATTCACAAGATAAGATAAATGGACAAATTCTTCGACGTGCCCGTTTATTGAACCAACTCGGCAGAAAAGATCAGCGGAGTGACGGTTATTTGGGCTACCGGTGTTGACGCAGATTTTTGTGTGAATTCTCCCCAAATAACTCATACTCATTACACCTCCTTGCCTACATTCTTCTCCTCACCTCGGATAGAATTGAACATAGCGCCTACATAAAGATAAATCTTCTTCCATCGTAAACTCCATAGGATTAATGAATGGTTGGGCCATTATATTGAAGATGATTTAATTTCTTTGATGTTGGAGAGAGTTAAAATGTATTTTTGTTGCATATAGGGGAAGAGGATACCCTCCTTATATAGATTAGAGTTCCAACGACTCTTTTTTTTTTGTTGAAAAAATGGCCGTTGATGGGAGGTGTAACACGAGTGTACGCAGCATATGACTCATCAACACATTAAATATTCTATAATCGGAGGTTTAGTGTTAACCATTAAACGCCGATTATGAGACTTGCAATAATCGGCAGCAATATTATTTAACATGGCTTCCGAATATAGAGTGGCTCAGAAATAAGATTTTAGAAAAAACTCAACTTTTTCAAATTTTGAACTTGTAATAATCGGAAGATATATTAGTTAACATAACCTCCGATTATAGAGTGACTCAAAAATCAAAACCTTCAAAAATCCTTAGGTTTTGGCATTTTGGAATGACCATAATCCTTAAAATTTCGAAATGCTTATTTCGAACTGCTTAACTACCATATTCGGTAGTAATTTCAATTTTATGGTTTCCGAATATAGAGTGGCTCAAAAATCAGATTTTAGAAAAAAACTCAACCTTTTCAAATTTTGAACTTGTAATAATCGGAAGATATATTAGTTAACACGACTTCCGATTATAGAGTGGCTCAAAAATCAAAACCTTCCAAAATCCTTAGGTTTTGGCATTTTGGAATGACCATAAGCCTTGGAATTTCAAAATGCTTAACTACCATATTCGGTAGTAATTTCATTTTTATGGCTTCCGATTATTACAAGTTCTCAAAATCAAATTTTAGAAAAAACTGAACTTGTCATAATCGGACGCAATATTAGTTAACATGACCTCCGATTGTAACCAGGGACAAATTCACACACAATTCATAATCCATAAAACAAACCATTCACAAACCATAACGTAATTTAAGAACTAATAATCCGATCCAAAACTTAAAAACGACATAATCCAACACAAACTATAAAACTCATAAGACTAACATAACCATCAAACTATGAAACCGATTGTCACTTATTCCGTCTTCTTGACTTTACGACCGTGATTGCCTCCAAGACCTGCACGACCACGAGTTTGAGCACCTTCAGCTTGATCACCTTCAGCTGGAGCACCTTCAGCGCTCGATGAAGCTCGAGTTCTTTTACCCTTCTTTGATGTTACTTTCTTGGGAGGATGCTTCTTCGTTCCTTTCTCCCCAAACTGAGCTGCATAATCTTCATTATCCATATTATCAACTAGGTCACTAGCCTCTTTTATCATCTCAACTGGCACGGGCTCTCCACTCCTCATGCATGCACTTAACATGTTGGAAACAGGCTTGAACCTATTCACCTGTTTTTATACATGACATAACATCAAACGGTTATTACCTAAGATTAATAGCCATAATATAAAACAAAAAGAAACATAACAATACGCACCAGTCTATCATAACCACTTGGATTGTCTTTGATTATACAATTATAAGTGGACGCCGCCAAAGTAGTCTTTGATTTGACTTCACGGATAACCAAAGGATGGGATACCGTCCTATACCAACTCATATAGCTTGGAGAATTTTCATCACCTCGGATGACAGGTCTACGAGGGTTGATAATGAAACTTGTCCTCTTGTCCCAGTTATCAATAACAGTAGATGGGCCCTAGTGAACTATCGTGAGATTGTCACCACAGGAAGCGCAGTTTTCCAAATCCAATTTGTAGTAATCCCCGAAATGATCCATTGGTTGATGTTGTACATACCCGTGTTGTCGCATAACCCTTGAGGGGTTGTACATCACATATCCTGTGGGGTGCCACAATGGTCCAAAATAAAGGGACAAGTCCGACCGACCATTTATATGTCCACTAGCTCGGTCTTCCTTGTATGGACCAAAGCATACTTCTGAGGCCTTCATTTGGTCCAAAATCTCCCTCATGCGAATCAACTGCTGCTCTTTTGACCTAGAATAGTTGTCTTCGAAGATATATTGTGTTCCTCTAGGAGTACCTTTGAGCTGATGTAATTTTAGATAGTGGTAAGAATGAGGTTCATAAGACTTGTGAAAGCAATTGAATTTAGATTTATTTAAACTAAAAGTAGAGAAAATTTAAATCCAAATTTGTTTGTTTTTTTTTTAGAGTGAAAATAACCAAGACACTAGATTCCACTATTACACATGAATAAATGATGATAAAAATTCCAAAACTCTAATTATTTTTAAAATCTCTTTTTCTTAATTCACAAATTATCAAGCATATTCTCAAACATTAATTGTATCCCTTAAGCATAGATTATCTAACCAAAGCATAACCTATCTAATTGAATCACAACTAATTAGGAAAAATTATGCAAACAATTAAAATTCTACAAAGTAGTGATTGAGTGAATTATAGAATACAAATTAGAGAAAAATAGAATAGTTACCAATTATTCATGCATAAATAGCTTCCTCCGTGCCTTGATTACGCGAGAATTAGCTCATCATTATCATGGAAACATGCTCAAAATTCATCTTTATTAATGCTCAAAAATGGTTCACAAATGATGAAATGGGAGAAAAATGAATAAAACCGGGTTTTGTAACACTTATATTTGTTACAAAATCAATTGTTACAGAAAACGATAAAGGAATGCCGTCACTGGCACTGTTGAAGAACGACGGTCTTTAAGGGTCTTATGTTCTTCGTAGCTTCTTCACCAGCAGAAAAATTGTTTTTCCTGCAACTTCGATTTTCCGATTCTGTGCTGCTCCCAACTGCTCCCAATTCTCTCTAACCCTTTCCTCTACATCCCATAAGCTATTTATAACCCAGAAGCACCTCCAAATCTCGCCAATTACTACTCAAAATCATCACAGTAAAGGAATATTATTATCGGGAATAATTTCTTATTTTCTTTCTCTGCATGCGCTAAATTGCTTTTGTCATGCGTCTCTGAGCTGTTATTCCTTCCAATATAAAGAAAAAACTCTATCAGAGAAGATATCCTCCATCTTTGATTCACAAACATTCCATTTCAAGCCCGAGATAAAAATCTTCCCCTTTTTGATGAGATTCTGTGATTTAATCAAAATGAATTCACTTACCACCCTTGTTGTGATCTAACAGGATGGTACATATCCGAAACAAGATGAAAATCCGACTAAATCTTCCTCAAAATATCAAACACAAAGTACGCAGGAACTGGAAATTTGAATCCAGAATTCCCGCCAAAATTTTCTTTTTCAAACGATGAGGGTGAAGTGCCCTGAATCCAAAACGCGGGTGCCTTTAACAGCTCGGCTGCCTTGGGGGCGCCCTTATCCATTTTTAGGGTGCCTTTAGTAATTTTGGTGGGTGCCTTTAACACTTTTTCTGGGGTGTTTCCAACATTTTTTCGTGGTTCCTCCGGTGTATTTCTGGGGTGCTTCCGGTGCATTTCTGGGGTTCCTTTAGTACTCTATCCTGGGGTGTAAAACACCACTTTACGAGCCAATTTCGTCGCAAGAGCTTATTTCTCTAAAAATACCTACAAAGACATAAAACACCATAATAAGTACAAAAATGGGTACTAATAATATATACAATAGAGATGAAAAGAGACACATAAATGCGTCTATCAAATTCCCCCAAACTTATTATTTGCTAGTCCCGAGCAAATTTAATCTACAAAATAAAATCCTAACTCACTGTCGCAGGCATCGTCGATTGCACTTAGCATGTGCAACAAGCCTTTGAACCCCAGAGGTGTACCCACAAAACCTTTACTCCAGACCCTAGCTATCTAAGCAGAACCTTGAAATGGCACTAAAGAACCTCCTTGGTTGGCATACTTATTGATTACGGGAGGAAGTACCCTGATGCGAAATTCCAATTGTTGTACACGAGTTTGCACTAAAATTCGTATATAAGTGACAGAGCTCTACTCAGATAGTTTCACTATGGACATCAATATCCGGAGTCACCAAATCACATGGAAAGATTAAGAGATGGATATAGAAAAACATAGATGGTTTTGATGTTGACTAGGTGAACGGTGTTTTCTCATATCTGTCTGAAGGCTTCCGCCAAGATGAACCTATCCTAATGGACTGAGATACCGGTATGACTAATATCAACACAACTGGCATATACAAGGGGACCAGTGGTCAATAACCCTAATTCTAGATCAACTCGTCTGGCATATACAAGGGAACCAGCGGTCGATTTATTGAACACACATTTATTATTTATTTATTTAGAGCTAACAACATGATTAGATCTTGTGGATCCAAGCGCATGCTTTCTTATCAACAGATTACATGGTAATTCCCGTGGATCCTGCATTCCACGCTTGTTTAGGCGACGGAGACAGGGAGAACACACACATATTGCTATCCAAGTGTTAAAATTTATTCCGATTGGTTTATTGGTCTGGTCTTTTTTTTTTTTTTTTTTTTTGCTATCTCAATCACTCTATTTCACCCTAGCATTGGTAACAACTTGAATCGTGAGCCCCACCTAATCACTTAGAGAAACATATTATAAAAAGAAAATAAAAACAGAAGTGAAAAGGACTCAACGAGATATAGCGAAACTATCATGTTATTTCTAACACCTGAGCTCTGTGCTTTTACGAATAAACTCTTATAGATGTTTCCATCTACTCAGATTGGTTCCTCAACTCCTAAAACCAAAATGCTTCCATCCACTTAGATTGGTTAGTGCCATCCTTAATAGGCAGAAATTTCTAGGCTCTGGAATTTATTGCAACTAAAAAGTTTTTCCCATACCCCCAAACTTAAATCTAACATTGTCCTCAATGTTTCTAATAAAAGAGCAGTACCAAAAAAAATAACACAAGGAGAAGTTGGAAAGATAGTACCTGGGTGAAGAGAGAAATCAACAACTAATATACAACATACAATGACCCCGATGGTCAATCAAGGGTAAGCAGGGTCCTCCAGAGGGACCTCCTCAACATCACCTGTAGGAAAGGGCTCTAAAAAGGGTTTCAATCTCTGACCGTTAACCTTCGAAGAACCATCCGGTGTCTCGATCTCAACATCTCCATGTGGAAAAACAGTACGGACCATAAAAGGACCGATCCACCGAGAGCGCAACTTCCCGGGAAATAGATGCCAACGAGTGTCATACAGAAGAACTTTTTGACCTGGAGAAAATGACTTCCGTAAAATATTCTTATCATGCACAAGTTTCATTTTGTTCTTATACTCCTTAGCACTATCGTATGCATCTCTACGAATCTCGTCCAACTCATCGAGCTGGAGCTTTCTGTGAGCTCCTGCCTTGTCAAGTGAAAAGTTTAGCTGCTTAATAGCCCAATAGGCTTTATGATCTAACTCAACAGGAAGGTAACATGCCTTGCCAAATACTAAACCATAAGGTGACATTCCAATGGGTGTCTTAAACGCAGTACGGTAAGCCCATAAGGCATCAGTAAGCCTCAATGACCAGTCTTTCCTATTGGGATTAACTGTTTTCTATAAAATACGCTTAATTTCCCTATTGGAGACCTCTACCTGACCACTAGTCTGTGGGTGATATGGGGTAGCTACTTTGTGGGTAATACCATACTGTTTCATTAAAAGAGAAAATGGTCTATTACAAAAGTGTGAACCTCCGTCACTAATTATAGCTCGCGGCGTACCAAAACGTGTAAGTATATTCTCTTTCAAAAACTGGACTACGACCTTATGGTCATTGGTTTTACATGCAACCGCCTCAATCCACTTAGAGACATAGTCTACAGCGACAAGGATGTATAAGTTACCAAAAGAATTAGGAAACGGACCCATAAAGTCAATACCCCACACATCAAAGACCTCAACAACTAAGATAGGGTTCAAGGGCATCATGTTCCTACGGGAAATGGTTCCTAATTTCTGGCAACGTTCACAAGTAACACAGTAACTGTGGGAATCTTTAAACAACGAAGGCCAATAGAATCCACACTGCAATATCTTAGAAGCAGTCTTCTTAGCACTAAAGTGACCCCCACAAGCATGATCATGACAAAAGGAAATAATACTTGACTGATCAATTTCATGTATACATCTCCTAATAATCTGGTATGGACAATACTTAAACAAATAAGGATCATCCCAAAAGAAGTGCTTAACCTCAGCTAAAAATCTAGAACGATCTTGTTTACCCCAATGTTGGGGAATTCGACCAGTAACAAGATAATTCACTATATTCGCATACCAAGGTAATTGGGTAACAGAGAACAGTTGTTCATCAGGAAAACTGTCTCTAACAGGAGGAGAATCATCAGGGGTATCCACAACAAGCCTAGACAAGTGGTCTGCTACTACATTTTCTGCACCTTTTTTGTCTCTAATGTCTAAGGAAAATTCCTGCAACAAAAGGATCCATCTAATCAATCTAGGTTTTGTATCCTTCTTAGAAAGAAGATACTTCAAAGCAGCATGATCAGTGAATATTATAACCTTAGAACCTAAGAGATAGGATCTAAACTTGTCTAAGGCGAACACAATGGCTAACAGTTCCTTCTCTGTAGTAGTATAATTCAACTGGGAATCATTCAGAGTTTTGCTAGCATAGTAAATCACATGGAGTAATTTGTTTTCTCGCTGACCTAGCACAACACCAATAGAAAAATCTGAAGCATCACACATGATCTCAAAGGGTAGGTTCCAGTTGGGTGCCTGAACTATGGGGGCGGTAGTGAGTAAAGTCTTAAGCTTCTCAAAAGCCTCTAAACAAGCATCATCAAAGACAAACTTAACATCTTTTGCAAGCAAATTGCAAAGAGGTCTAGAAATTAAGCTAAGTTCCTTAATGAATCGACGATAAAAACATGTATGCCCTAAGAATGACCTAATATCTCTTACGGTTTTTGGGACCTGTAAAGTCTTAATAAGGTCAACTTTGGCTTTATCTACCTCTATACCCTTAGATGATACGATATTCCCTAAAACAATTCCTGAACGAATCATGAAATTACATTTCTCCCAATTAAGCACTAAATTCTTCTCCTTACACCTAGTCAAAACTAATGACAAATGATGCAAGCACTCATCAAAAGACGAACCAAATACTGAAAAATCATCCATAAAGACCTCTAAGAACCGTTCTACCATGTCAGAAAATATGCTCATCATACAACGCTGAAAAGTTACAGGGGCATTACAAAGCCCGAAAGGCATGCGTCTATACGCGAAGGTACCAAAGGGACAGGTAAAAGTAGTTTTTTCTTGGTCTTCAGAGGAAATAACGATCTGATTATATCCGGAATAGCCATCTAAGAAGCAGTAGTGACTATGTCCAGCTAATCTCTCTAGCATTTGGTCGATGAAAGGAAGGGGAAAGTGGTCCTTCCTAGTGACCTTGTTCAATTTCCTATAGTCAATACAAACATGCCAACCCGTGGTCACTCGAGTTGGGATTAACTCATTGTTTTCATTCTGGACTACAGTAATACCGGATTTCTTGGGGACAACCTGAACATGGCTGACCCACTTGCTGTCTGAAATAGGGTAGATAATGCCTGCATCTAACAACTTAAGAACCTCGGTTCGAACTACCTCTTTCATATTCGGGTTTAGTCGACGTTGCATCTCCCTAGAAGGTTTGGTATCTTCCTCTAAATAAATATGATGCATACAAACGGTAGGACTTATACCCTTAATGTCTGCTATGGTCCATCCTAAAGCTTCCTTGTTGTCTTGAAGAACGGTTACTAACCTACTTTCCTGATCACTATCCAAGTTGGATGCTACAATCACAGGTAAAGTTTCAGCTGGGCCTAAAAACACATACTTCAAGGAATCTGGTAATGGTTTAAGGTCCAACTTAGGAGGCTCTCCTAACGAAGAAACTAGAGTAGACTCAGAAACTGGTAGTGGTTCGAACTTAGGTTTCCAAACATTACTAGTGTCCAACAAAGGGGTTGAATCTAACAAAGCATTCACCTCATTAATCACATTATCATCATCAAAATCAATCCCAAAGTGGGCTAGACATTTCTCTAGTGGATCTTCTAACAAAGTGTTTGGTAATGTTCCTATCATGTTGACCTCTTCTATGCTCGAGTCATCTAGTTCAGAGGGTAGCTTACTAATATGAAAAATGTTCAGCTCAATGGTCATGTTACCAAAAGATAGATTCATAATACCGTTTCGACAGTTGATGATCGCATTAGATGTAGCTAAAAACGGGCGACCTAGAATTACTGGTATCTGGTTCTCTGGGTCAGGGACAGGTTGGGTATCTAGGATAACAAAATCCACTGGATAAATGAACTTGTCGACCTCAATAAGAACATCCTCGATCACACCACGAGGAATTTTTACGGACCTATCAGCTAACTGAAGTGTTATCTGGGTAGGTTTCATCTCACCAAGTCCTAGCTCAAGGTACACATGGTATGGGAGTAAGTTCACACTGGCTCCTAAGTCAAGCAGTGCTTTCTCAACACGGTATTTCCCTATTATACAGGCAATGGTAGGGGAACCTGGGTCTTTATACTTAGGAGTAAAAGTATTCTGAATAATAGAACTCACATGACTAGCCAGGAAGGCTTTCTTATGGACACCGAGCTTACGCTTTCGCGTACACAAGTCCTTAAGGAACTTGGCATAAGGAGGAATCTGCCTAATTGTATCTAATAATGGAAGGTTGATAGTTACCTGTTTAAAAACCTCCAAAATGTTATTAAAAGTGGACTCCTTCTTAGTTGGTACCAGCAATTGTGGGAATGGGGCTCTAGGAACAAAGTTATGCTTATCAGGGGCCTTATTAGTCTCCTTAGAGGTTCCATCAATCTCTTCAGCTTCTGATTCAGAAGGGTGAACTACAGCATGTTCACTATCAGGCATGGCAACCTTATTGTCTATTTCTCTACCACTCCTAAGGGTTTTGATTGAATTCAGATGATCAGATGATCTTCCTCCTATTTCATGAACTCCTCTAGGATTAGGTTGAGTTTGACTAGGAAAACTCCCACTATCTCTCTCACTTAGAATCTTAGCCATTTGACTAACTTGAAGTTCTAACTTAGCAAGAGACTTGGCATTATGTTGAAAATTCTGCTTGGTTTCCTCTTGAAAACTAGCCTGGTTCTTTAGTAATACTTCTTGGGTCTTTACGAACATGTCTTGGCTCCTTTTTAATAAGCTAAGAGATTCCTCTAAGCTAGTTATTCTATTCTCAGAAGGGTTCTTGAACTGGGCTTGACCTGAAGGGTTCTTAATACAACCAAAACCTGGGGGAGGCTGAGAATTACTAGACTGTCCTTGACTCTATCCTTTAGACCAAGAGACATTAGGATGGTTTCTCCAACCAGGGTTGTAGGTCTCTGAATAGGGGTCAAACTTCTGTCGGTTCTCAAATCTAGCATTGTTATAGACAGCATGGGCTTGCTCTTCACTATCCTGACCTTCCCAAAACGAGTTATTGGGTTCTATTCCACAACTAGAAACTTGAGAGGCTCTAATCCTATTATCAGGTTCAGCAAAAGACCTATGTTTAGATTGATTAAATTCCAACGCTTCTAACCTTCTAGATAAAGCAGTAAACTTAGCATCAGCCCCAAAGCCTGTATCAACTACATTGGTGCTACTTCTATTGATTAAGAGTCTTTTAGGGGGTTCAACACAAGATTCCCACTGTTGGGATTTTTCAGCGACATCTTCTAAGAAGGAAAACGCATCATCAGCATTTTTACTAGTGAACTCACCAGCGCACAAAGACTCGACCGTGGCTTTGGTCGAATAATCCAAACCATCATAAAGAATCCCTACTAGTTTCATTTTGTCAAACCCATGGTGAGGACATTGGGATAAGAGATCATTGAATCTCTCTAAAAACCTATAAAGAGATTCTCCCTCTTGTTGTACACTAGCACTAATTTTCTGCCTAACAGCTACAGTTTTATGCTTAAGGTAGAATTTAAAATAGAAGGCATCAATAAGTTCCTGCCATGTTTTTATGGATTCAGATGGTAGGTTGTTAAGCCAGGTCTTGGCTTTATCTCTCAGGGAAAAGGGAAACATCCTAAGTTTCAAGACTTCTTCACTAAGGTCTTTAATATTAATTGTTCCACAAATTTCTTCAAAGTCCCTAATGTGAAAGTAAGGGTTTTCATCATCTTTTCCTAAGAATATAGGGATCATCTGAAGAATACCAGGTTTCAACTCATAACTAGCCGTAGAGGCTGGCAACTTAATGCACGATGGTCGGTTGGTCCTAGTTGGGTACATGTACTCCTTCAAAGTTGTCATTGTTGGCACAGTAAAAATCCTAGGGGTGAATTCCTCACTAAGACTTAAATTCTCAAAATTGAAGTTTCCGAAAACAGGGCTCTCCAAAGAAGAGTCTTCGAGCTCCCCGTCTTCAAAAGAAAAACCT